>JANCMC010015693.1:0-10226 GCA_024363005.1 Charaxes varanes
ACCTCCAGAAACTTAGAGCTAAAACAATGTTCCAGCAACATTATTACTTTAGAAAGTGATGTATAAAGTCGAAAGGTTTATATATAGTAATCGTAAGTAGAAACTTCGCTAGTGTGAGTTAGTTTATATGGAAATTTTCAGTGTTTGTACTGCGGTCGTCGTCATTCGTACAGCGCCATCTAGTTTGCTTTAATGTAACCTTTTGTCCACACGACATCATTGCCATCTCGTTATGTAGCGGCAACTACAACTTTAAATAAAATAAAATATAAAATTCTTGTATAACATTAATACAATGAATTCTGCATATTATAAAGCTGACATTGAATTAGAAACTCTTTCACTTACTTAGTTATTAAATAAAGTAGGAAGAAACCCTCGAGGGAAGAAATTAATTAATTCACAATAAATAAGGTAGAAATTCCCAAGAGCTAGTACGTCAGTAAGGGATCCTTTCGAATCTACACGCGTTGAAAGAAAATAACATAGCTTCCCTTTCTTTGAACTACGCCATTTAATTACATTTGAACACGGGTTTCGGACCCAGACAATTATTATTTGAGGCTCTAAACTATAATATGCCTATAATGGTAACCCTTCTTAATAAATAAGTTGAAGGAGAAACATCAGCAGGAAGTTGGTAAGGCACTTTATAAACTAAGCATAATGCCGGAGCCAGACCTAACTTAATTTGAATGATCATTTCAATGATCATGTAGTGTGGCCGGGACTTTGTGTAGCTGCGCAAAGTTTTGTAGTACTTTATAGTCTTCAAGGACTAAAATGTACAAACACTGAACTATGTCTGGCTCCGGCATAATAATATACCTTTATAATCAAACATCTTTGAATCTCCGTGAGTGTACTTGATTTTAATAATCATTAATTGTTTAATATTATTTAATTGTAAGAAATTGATAATAAAGTTTTTTGCATCATTATTAATATCGATATCTTGTCTGAAATAGCAATCTGTCGAAACCGCTTAAAAAAGACCCTTTGTTTCCATGATGCCGGAGCCAGACTTAGCTTCATTTGAATGATCATTTGACTGGCCCGTTCGAGCAGTTGGCAGTGACCCTGCATGTTTTATCCATATATATGTATTAATAAATTAAATATATATAGATATTTACCAGGCGGGCGCCGGGTCTATCGCGTTGCAGAGGAAGGAACCGTAGCAGTGCCCGAGGCTTGTTACCCAGGTGGGTCCGTACTACAAGGAACTCTTATAATTTAGCTCTATCCATCCTTCCGTGCGTCCGGGAATATTAGAAGATTTGAAATATTTCATGTTGCTCAAAATAATTTTAATAAATTTTTAACGTATCCTATACACGCTAAAATTTTTTTTAAATTATTTTGAGCGAAATGGAACAACAACTTTTGAAGTTATATAACAAATACCTATAACACAAATCATATTCAAACGTCTTGACCATTTTTTTGCTTAAGAACAATTTACTGCAATACAACAGTAATCATGTAAATTATATCTAATAAAATAAGATGGATTAACATTTAAATAAAATAAGATGCATTAAGATTAATAGGGATTAGCAAAAAAGGCGACAACAAAATACAACAATCCGCCATGATAGGTAAAACATCCACAGCGTATGACATTACCGTATATTATAAGTGCGTTCCAATAAGCGATCGCAACGTTTTAAAGTACTCATTCAGATATTCGACATTTGACGACTGATCGATATGGTCGCGGTAAAGACGTTGCGGTGATGATTAGTGGAACGCAGTGTTAACATAAAGTGACGTCATGACAACTCTGAGTGTTACGGAGGGAATTTGAATACATTAAATCAAATTATGTCTAAAAAAGTACAGCGCAAAATCCCGTATTTTGGAAATGTATGAATGTTAAATATAGCTTAGATTATACGACGCCAACAAAATGCTGGGAATGGAAAATGTACAATGTATATATAGTTGACCAAGAAAGAGCTTTACCATTTTGAATGACAGGAATGTTAAAGAAAATTTTGATATTTTGAATTACGTTAATTTCTGACATTAACCCTTTATTGTCAGAAATTAACGTAATGCATAAGAAGCAAAAATAAGTCTTATAACTAATTGACGTGCAAAATAAATTCAACCTTAGTGTGGCAAACCAATTTATTGGTTAACTATACATTCATTCGTGCGATCTACGTGCGATTTGCTTAATCCGTCAAACAAATCATGTGAGTAGACTAAAGGCATTGATTTCTTCAGATTCACATACATTTTTTTTAAATTTATTGGGCATTTAAATCAGTATATTCAATCGGCCCGTCAGCAAGCAGTCCTTTAGCCAAGCCAGTTAGCAACACAAACCTGCAGCTGAATCCAAATTTCCAGGCACTGTATGGATACAGTTCGACACTTATGTTGAGCGTTGTAGTTCCGCTTTACCGAGATCGGCGTGAAGTGGCGGCAATGCTGTCACGTCTAGTGATGGTGTTGTTGTCGCATTTCGTTCGGTTTGTGAGATTTCCCGGTGGCCTACACTCGTCATTAAAGGCCGGCTCAGCATTCGCTTGCCTTCTAGTCGTGCAGATATCAATGGGGCGCCGGTAGACACTTCGGTGCCTACTGCCTGCTCGTCTGCCCCCTTGTACCATAAAAAAATAAATAAATAAATAAAAAAGAAGAAGTAAGGTAAACTCACGGCGTCGATATCGGCCGGACGCTGTTTCAATCTCTCTTCCTCTTCAGCGGAGAGTGGTCCGGTGCCGTTCGGCAGCGTCTCAGTGTCCGTGTCCGCCATCTTGGTACTCTGCTACTGTGGACAATGCGGAAAGAATAGAATTAGCGTCTAAGTTGAAAAAAAAATATATTTATATTACAATCATTATCAAAAAAAAATTTCGCTATAAACGCATTTGTTAAATAACTTCAAAAGTTGTAGCCCGATTTCGTTCGTAATAATTTTCCTAATGAGTTTTAGCATGTTCCGTCAACGTGGAAATTTTCATGTCTCTACGTCTAATAGTTTGGAAATGCTAGGGCGGGGGGAGCAGACTCAAGGCGGGAATCGAACCCACGACCCCTGGAGCGGAAGGCAGGGTCACTGCCCACTGCGCCAACGGGCCAGCCATATATTATATATATCTAACATACATCAAACCGAAACTAAAATCTTTAAACAAATAAGTAAATCTGTAAATACTATTGGACACGACTAACGAAAGAAATTATCGGAAAACCAGTGCCTGCATAAGCGGAAAATAAATCCAAACGAAAATAGACAGCAGGTATGAAATATATCAAAAAGATATATTTTCCTTTCACATTCATCTCAGTAACTTCCAATCGAAAATCCATCTCATATCGCGAGCACCTTGATCCCTTATGATTAATGCTTTGAATTATTTCATAGGCCTCAGTCCTTTCGATTTGGAACACCTACATGTCATCTTTACAGTATGATTAATTAAACGTTGAGCGATACGCTACGAGGATTTTGCGAATCTCATTCCTGGATCCTCATCTCATTTCTGAAGTTACATTCTGAGTCGATTTAATAGATTCGAACAGAATCCATTGCTCAATCTTAACGTAGACTGACTAAAATGAATGCAGCATGGACAGTAAGTGAATAGGTGCAATATAAAGATATTGTTAATTATTAGCATCACAGGTTATGATCTAGAGTTTTTTTCGTCGCGCTAATCTCAGGAACTACTGGTCCGTTTTATAGAATTCTTTCAGTGGTAGATAACCCATTTATCGAGGAAGGCTATAGGCTATATATCTTAACGCTAAAATTTTGTCACATTATTTTAACGCGGACGGAATCGCGGGTAACAACTGGTTTAAACAATAAAAGGTTGTAACTTTGTCGTGATAAATATTTATTTCGTTCCAAAGACCAACTCCTGTATCATCGATACAATTGAGTTAATTTCTCCGCTCTGAATCTGCTTCTTTTAGAATACACCCGTAATAACAACGTTATCAAATGTCAAATATTTTGTATGTTTTTAACGTGAGAAAGATTTAGTTTTCAGAATAATGTATCAGTTGTAATAAGCTGACTGTCAAACGTTTAATAGAGAGTACCTATAATTATTTAATATTCATTAGCTCAATGATTGTTAAACCACGAGTCTTAAACACATAATACACGTTGTGTATTATCTTCTCAAGATTACCAAAGTTGTCTGAGGTGAAATGGTACATTTCACTCAAGATTACCGAAGATTATCGAGCTAAAGTGCCAAATTCTAATTAAGAAGTCGCTATTCAAACTAGTTCTTTTAGAGCCTTGCCTCACCGAGGCACCGTGGGGACATCGCCGGTTACGTATCCAAACTATTAATATTAAAATTTAGGTAACTCACTTGGCGACGGTTTGGTGACATCGCCAAATTAGAAGCGTTGTTATGATTGCTACTGGCTGCTCATTTTGCTACGGCAAATATCCATGGCTACGTAGCCAGCCACGTCGCCATGGCGTCAAGGTGAGGTATAACCCTTGAGATTTTTTGAATCACCGGGTATTTTAAAGTATTTTCTAAAATAACAATTATAAGAAATAAATGGGAACACTCACGAAATTTCAGCAAAGATATTTAGGTTGGATTGAATACTTTATCACAAAGCAGGTAAGGTAGTTAATTTGAGGTTCTTTTAGGAAAACTCAAGAAGTATTTCTGTTCGATCTTCATTTTAAATACCTAGATTTTTTTTTTTTTTAAATTCACAAAACTGATATTCAATTTTTCACTAAATACATGGAAACATTTTTAAAATCTAAGTTAGAATTGATACCTTATAAATGTGAACCTAACATGCTTCACAGAAATTTATAAATAAAATATAGAAAAAGTGTTAGTGTGTGTAAAGTGTTGTTATGAAGAAGTAACCGAAAATATAAAAATAATAATATTCTAAATTAATGTTAGTGCTCTTTTCCGCTTAATGGAGGCAATAGATTCATTGAAGATATCTATATCTCTTCAAACTGAATTTGCAACAGAAACCATACGGTATACAGGACTATGCTGACCTAATACTCCTTGTAATACTCCTCCTTGTTGAAGGTAAACAAAAAGTATTTCTAAAAATTTGTCATTGCTTACTTGCTTCTGAAATATACATAGAAAATAAGCTAATTTTCTCTCTGGACACATTAATTTCGGAGGGTAATATTACCCGTGATAAGCAACATGTCCATAACGACCTGCCAAATCAACAATTATAAACAGAAAGCAAATTATACAGGGAAATTAACATGTTTACATTTTCAGACACCGTGATGATACCGGGAGGGGAATTTATTCAAATAGTCATTTGCATGTCCGCGACGCGGCGCGGGTCAGGTCATTACAGATGGTGCAGTCCCTCCGACCCCTACTTACGGCCCACTTTTTAGGACAAACTTCGCAAATATGTGCCTCAGAGATAAGGGTCGGCACCTGCATCATCCGCCTCTAATGGCACATTACGGCAGACAGTTTGAAAGAGCACAGGGTCGAGCGCCAGATGCCACGTACAAGGGTTAGCGAAATGAACTGAGAGTTTTCATTAATCTTTTGTCCCTCATCGTCTATTGGGAATATACTCATTAGGTTTAGGTTTGTCTTTTTTTTATAAAAAAACTACGTTGGCGGTTAGTTCAATAATAATTGGTGCTTGTGTTATGAGCTGAAACAATTTAGTGTTTTCCATGAAAACGCTGAGAAACAGCTAACCAGTGCAACGCTGTAGATAATGTTTTCCCGTTACTGAACATAATATGTCTCACAACAAAATTGTTTATTTTAATTTGTTATTCCCTCATGATATATGACTGTCTTCAATCAGATTTAGAGTCGAAGCATTTTTAAGGATCGATAAAGGTTTATTTAAGAAGACTTATATGGACATAATTGTGAATGGCTAAGAGGATAAATGTTTATACCGTAGTTTTTCGCATGTGTTTAGCGGATATTTCATCATGCCGTGGAAGGAAACATACATCTTTATATAGAGGGCAGTAAATAAAAATAGGGTGGTGTCATGATGGATACCGCCCCAGGGTAATCAACGAGGTTGTAGGACTAAGTACTAAAGCTTGTTGAACTTACCAACCCGCATATGGGTGTAATGAAAAATTGTATTACAGTTTCGTTTTCTTTAATTAAAATTGTTGAAGTGCAAAGTTATGCACATAATGTGACGTTATAAGTATGAAATTTATCTGCAATAAAATGAGTACAATGTTAAGAATGAATATATAACCATACACTATATGGATAAAAGCAAAAGGTCAACTTGGAATCTCGAAAGCCGCGTGACGTACAAAGTTAAAATTTGGCAGGTAGGTAGTTAACAGGTACTAGACTTGCGCTAAAAAGGGGTTTTGCGTTAGGACTAATTTTTGTGACAAACGAGGAAGAGGTTGCCAGTAATAGCTAGTGTACTATATTCTTTAAGTCAATATTTGAAAGGTAAGGTAACTGGTAAAGACCATGGCTATCATTGAAAGACACTATCGAAGGGAAAAGACTTAATTGACATCACCTACTGGTCTGATCAGGTGAAATAACTCATGGATATTTCGGTGATTCAAACCTTTATGTTTAGGAAATATATAGCTAGCTAGAAATATAAAGCTGAGGACATAGTTAAAAGGAAACGTCCGATCAACAACGTGGCAAATGCGTTGCAGCATTTTACTTTTAGCAATGAACAGTGCGGTCAAAATTAAAGGCACTTTCTATTTTTTTAAGTTTTTGTCTCCTTTATTTATATTCAAATAACCTGAATATGCACTGAGAATGAAAATAAAGAATAACATAAATTAAGCATAATTTAATTCGTATCTTCTTTTGATGTTTTTTTTTTATTTAAACTGTTTGTTCACAAAACTGACATTCAATTTTTCACTGAATGCATGGAAATATTTTTAAAATCAAGGATAGAATTGATACCTTATAAATGTGAACCTAACATGCCTCACAATAATTTATAAATAAAATATAGAAAAAGTGCTATTGTTGTCTGTTTTTACACAATCGAAATTATGAAAAAGTAACCGAAAATATAAAAATATAATCTAAGTTTTATGTTAATTAGTTAAATACCCCTAATTTGCACTTACAAATACCAGGCGAGCAGAAAGTGAAGAATGTCAGTCTGGAATAAAAAATGTAAGAAAATAAATTTGAAACATTATTATATACAAAAAATTATCCATACTAATATATAAAGCTGAAGCAACGGCGGTGGGGTTTGAACCGGGTACCTTGCGGATTTCAGTCCGTACCTTATACCGTTGAGCTATTGAGGCTCTAATAGAATGTACAATAACTATAACTAGTAAATAAAACTGAATTCGACGCTCAAAGTTGAACAAAATATTGATGATTTGAATGCGAACTAAGTCGCGGGTAACTTCTAGTTTGACATACGACTTCGAAAAGGACCATCTATCTGTGTTTATTAATTACTATATGAAAAAAAAAAAAATTAACATCTGTTACCTTCTTTGGCAGCATTGTCCTGCCCGTCGTTCAGTAGCACTCGCGACATGCGGCGCAAGATAAGATCTCGAACGGCCTGCTCGGCCGCCGCGTTGCGCGCCATCAGCTTGTTTTCGCCTGCCAAACAAAATATACAGTCTTAATACTAATAAATGCCGTTGAATTTTTTAAATCTTAAATTAAAGTGGCTTTTTTGGCTGGCCCGTTGGCGCAGTGGGCAGTGACCCTGCCTTCTGCTCCGGGGGTCGTGGGATCAATTCACACCTCGAGTCTGGGTGTATTATCCATATGTATGTATTTATATATTTCTAAAAAAATATATTTGTGTATAACAGGCGATTTACTTCTTGAGAAAATCAGTTATTTCTTTTTTATTAAAAAGAAGTATAGTTCATCTATTTATTATACATTGTCAGGGTTAACTTTAAAAAAAAATACAAGTGGCAAACAAAGGGCTGGCGGTATATTGACTGATTGAATACTGAAGGCCGTGGTCAAATACTCTACGAGAAGGCTCGCAGATGCGTTGCCGGCCTTTGATGAGTATAGTATTACCAGAACATTGTTCAAGTTACGAATTTCCTTTAAATAGTATAGTCCACCAAGAAATCGGTTTTTCACGCTAAGGTCGAATGTCGCTTGCACGTTAATTGGTTAAAAGGCTCATTTTTGCTTATTATGCATTACGTTAATTTCTAACAATAACCCTTAGCAAAATTTTCTTTAAGAAGGAACTTTCATCCAAAATGGTAAAGCACTTTCATGGTAGACTAAACCATCTGATTTTACACACTTATATAAAGTTAAACGTTCACGATAGTATAGAGTGTAGTGAGGAGGTCGTGGCCTAATCAGTGGTCGGCATTTGAGTCGATCGCTAGGTTAAGTTGCTCTTGTTGCGACCGGGTGATAAATGGGTGACCCATTCTAGCACTGGTTTATACTCAGCAAGATTGAAATTTCATTCGATATCAGTGAGGCGAGCCATGCAACATAAGGCAACCAGCGAACGTTGCCAAAGCAAACTCGCGGGACGTGAGCTACATACACAGTGAAGCCGACGCAGTGTTACCACTCTAAATTCCTTAATCTCCTTTTGGATAAAGTAAAAAAAAAATCATTTAGGAAATAAAAAATTTATTCATTTACTTACATTAAAGGCAATTGTAACCCATGGTTTTCTTGATTTTGTGATACAACAGCAAACAAATTTAATAGCTCGGAAAAGATTTTTTTGGACTGTAATGTAACATTTTTTAAAAATTCAGCAGGGTATTTCTTGTATTTATTTATAGTTTTTTTTATGTTACAGCATTACTTCGTTTTTCTGTCTGCGTTCTCAAATATTCTACTTTTAATTTTAGTTTTTTGCTAGTTGACATTTTGGTGCAAACGCTAAGAACAGAACCTTTAGTTTTCACTAAAAGATTGAGAAATAATCTCTATTTTTAGCTCAACCTCTATGGTACAGTCCTAGCTATATGGTTTCTATTATTTAGTTTGGTTTCCTCTTCCTTGCGTCGTTTTCCTCAATGCTGAGGGTCGCGGACGGGGATGATATAGGATAATAGAAGTAAATAATAAGGGGCAGAACATAGTCTGCCGGGTCCGCAAGTTGTATATAAATTTACATTTTATGAGTTCATATTCGGTGACTCCGTTTTGGCTGGTCTTTGAACTTGTCCAAAACGACTGCATCTATTTTTGTTTTGACCAAACCGTTGGCATTGATCGTGATTTTTTTTTCCGGAGTTGCGGCTTCAATTCTCGTCACGAGTCGGATGTATAATATATTTAGGTATTAAATATATATTTCGTTAACTTTACGTCTTTGGTGTAAACCCCAAATTCTCTCTTTCTCTTCATATGAAGTTTAAGTTATATATTTAAAAAAAACTATGTTACCGAGATTCTTACGAGTACGCTATTACAGTTTTAAGTAAATAAATATGTCATGAACATAATTTTTATATATTTATATAAATATCATTGAATCTTTAGTGATGGTGTTTAGGTCTTCTTCACGCTTTTTTTTATTATTATAACAAGGGTCAAACGAGCAGGCGGTACTCTTAAGTGACTACCGACGCCCATGGACAACTGCAACACCAGGGGGGTCGCAGATGCGTTGCCGGCCTTTGAGAAATGAGATATAAACTTTTAACTGCTAGGTGTTAGCAACTGGTGATTGCAGGCGTGACATTCATATATGGAAGCCAAATGAAGGGTTTCTAAACTAATAGATGTAGAGACTTGAAACTGTCTATGTTAATAGGAAATGCGAAGAACTCAGTAGAAAATTATTTACGTGAAATCGGACAATTTTTGAAGTTACTTAACAAATACGCCACTATTTAATACATTGTATTATCCTATGTCATTATCCCCATTCTTTTCCCCGTTTCCGTTCCCGTTCCCGTTCCCGTTCCCGTTCCCGTTCCCGTTCCCGTTCCCGTTCCCGTTATCAAAAGTACTAAGGTTACTTTAGAAACAATTTCATATGATGGTAAATTATTTTTAAATTTTCAAATTTTTCGCGCGATATTATTAATTTATTTTTTATAAAGAACTGCTCCTGACAATAACAAATATAAAAAAAGAAATAGCGAAATCGATTCAACCGTTCACCCTCGATGCAATGGCCAAGGGAAATAGTTTTTTATATATATTTATTGACGCGCGACGACTTGGACGCCTTTGCGGGAAGGGAGTGGATTGGTTTAGCTCTAGATAGAGGAGAGTGGTCAAAGAGTG
>JANCMC010015707.1:0-10225 GCA_024363005.1 Charaxes varanes
TTTACAATTTCTTTAATATCAATATCTCGATACCTACTACGTAAATTGTTGTATCCCCAAATTCCCAACTTCACAGTACAGCGTTACTAACGTCAATTGTAATTAAGTTCTCATTATATAACACATTTGCGTATATATTCAATAATGAAGATTACACTATTGTATACAATAATATATTAAAAAGTGACTGTTATATTACAATTTAGTTGTTTGTAACGCTCTATTGTAAATCAGGAATTTTGGGGTTACAACAACTATCCTTCTTACTACTTGCTTGCGTAATTTTTATTATTTTGTATACCAATATACAAAGCTGAAGAATTACTTTGTTTGTTTATTTACTTGAGCACAATAATCTAAGGAACTACTGGACCGATTTGAAAAATTATTTTATGTTAGATACCCCATTTATCGAAGAAGGCTATAGGCTGTATATCATCACGATAAAATTGAATCAAATTTTTTTGCCTAATTTTACGCAGACTAAGTCACGGGCACTGCTAGTTATTTATATTTAAAAAATGGAATAAAGAAATCAGTAATGCGTGTGTGGACTAATAAAATAAGGGGTGAATGAATGAAATATTTAAACAGAGTTCTTCTCATAAATACATACGCATGGATAATACACCCAGACTCGAGGTGGGAATCGAACCCATGACTCCCGGAGCAGAAGGCAGGGTCACTGCCCACTGCGCCAACGGGCCAGCCGATATATACATATTAGCGTTCATAATAATTTAAATATTAGCATTGGCACATTCTATTACTATATGAACTAAAATTCTGTCAAATTTCATACTTCTCTGTCCGCGCAATTTTCGTAAAAGTAAATTTTCGCTTTACCTATTATTATTTATGTATAAATTTTTATGGACATCGAGGTGACATTTTGAGTTCAGGTGCGATGTTTCGTGGCAAAATTTACCTGCATTATAATATTATTTGAGGAGGTCGCGGCCTAAATAGTGGTCGGCATTGGAGTTGATCGCTAGGTTAAGTTGCTTTGGCTGCGACCGGGTGATAGATGGGTGATCTAGCACTGGTTTATATTTGATGTCAGACCTCCTACGTGTTTCGGAAGGCACGTAAAACAGTGGTCAATTAATGGCACTTTGTGATATTAGTCGAAAGGTTGTAGAGATCGTGGGGGTTCCGAGGATGACGTCAGACGGCAATCGGTCATCTTAACTCGCCCCACAGCCACAAGGTAACAGCCGCCTGTTATACACAAATATATTTTTTAGAAATATATAAATACATACATATGGATAATACACCCAGATTCGAGGTGGGAATCGAACCCACGACCCCCCGGAGCAGAAGGCAGGGTCACTGCCCAAACAAAAAACCCAAAGTTTGTTAAAAAATTTTTTTTTTTTTTTTCATATGTTTGTCTCAAATTCGAATTCAAATGGGAAAAGCTTATTCGATTTAAACGAAACTTTAAGGTACTTTTTGATTTAAAAGTTGTGTACTTAGCTAAAATATTCGAAACAAATGTTACATGTACTTAAATTTAAAAAACTGGAGTAAAACTTAACTTTATTTAAAAGCAGTCAACGCAAACGAAGTAACGGCTGGCCTCTTTTAATATTATATCTTTTCTCATATGAATTCGAATTCATATGGAAAAAGCTTTTTCGATGTAAATGGGACTTTGAGGTGCTTTCTGATTTAAAAGTTGTGTACTTAGTCAAAATATTCGAAGCAAATGTTACATGTACTTAAATTAAAAAAAAAAACTGAAGTAAAACTTACCTTTATTTAAAAGCACTCAACGCAAACGAAGTTACGGCTGACCTCTTTTAACGATTCGTGGAACATGTAAAATTTTACGATTCCTGGTAATATTTCCAAAAGAACGTTTTAAGCGGTGTATATTTGAGTTCCAATTGTCGAATTGAATATCGTTTCTATTTGTAAATATTTAAATTTCTCACTTGAAGGTTTTATCCAAAAGTTTTAGAGATAGGTATGTATAAAACTAGCTGTGTCTGCGACTTCGCCCGCGTAAAATTTGGTAAAAAAATAAACAATTTTAGCTTAATGTTATATAGTCTATAGTCTTCGTCGATAAATGGGCTACCTAACAAAAGAATTTTTCAATTCGGACCAATAGTTCCTCAAATTACCGCATTCAAGCAAACAAAACAACTCTTCAGCTTTATACATTAGCACAGATAGTGTAATGATTTAAGTTTGAAAAACTATCTTTTGATAAGTGACATATTGAATGTTATAGTGAATTCTATAGGCAATTTATTTCGTCTCCCTAAAAACTTTTATGCCACGAATAAAACAGGGATGATTTATGTATTATACGGCTGGTACTGGTTTGCAATATTACGTACTTAGTGTTGCAGTTCAGAGATTTATTTACGCGCTCAACGCACGTTTCGCTTCTAAACCCGAGATACAGGACTATACGACACACCAACGTCTGTTCCTAAGGTAGTAGATAACTTAATGTCTGTGTTATACAGTCTGTGGTAACAGCCGCCTATTATACATAAATATTTTTTTTAGAAATATATAAATACATATATATGGATAATACACCCAGACAGGAGGTGGGAATCGAACCCACGAACATCGGAGCAGAAGGCAGGGTCACTGTCCACTACGCCAACGGGCCAGCCAAAGTTATACTTGTATATATAAAAGGGAAAGAGCACTCAACAAGAAATTTAGAAAACCGCGGGACGTACAATGATAATAGACAACCGATAAGAATTTTTTTTAATGAGATCTATTTTAGGAGGCCCAAGGACTCTTGCAATTTTACGCGGACGAAGTCGCGGGAAATGGCTAGTATATAATATAATATTACACATTACGTTAAAATTAGGTAAATTCTCGCCCATAAATTGCATGAATAATTGTTTTAATAATTTACAACGCCTTGACATTGACTTTTTCACGACACTTAATGTGTCTTTTAAAAAAAAAGTTTTAGTGGTTTAATTATTTAATATTTTTATTTGTCTTTGCCCCATCTTTGTTTTTATTTACTGCCTGTTCTATTTGAACGCTTTTTTAATACACGTTAAAAAAGCTCTCGTGCGAATGAGGACTAAGTTGAACGGTTTTTTCACGCACGTGAAAAAAGCACTCCTGCTAATGAGGGCTAACACGCTATAAGCCACCATTCACACGAGAGTTTTTTTAACGCGCGTTAAAAATGCGTCCAAATAGAACATATGAATTCCCAAGTTTTTGTTTACACGGAAGCGTTTTTATAACGCGACGCTTTTTGATCGAACAATCTTCTATTTTCAACTCTGTACGTATCAGTATACGGTATATTTTCGTATTGACGACTCTGAAGAAGTGCCAACGCCGAAATTTAACTCAACGCTTCTTTTAACTCTCGTGCGAGTGAGGGTTGTTTTCGGATTTTTTGGGTTATATAGACAGCAGAATGTTTGAACTTGCTAATTCTTAGAAAATTCGGTTGCCTGCTGATATACTAATTTCAAATTTATCGCTCAGTCAAGCACCCAGCATTAATAATTATCTGGGGTTGGACTTTTATGCATTGACATTTATGTAGGTCATTTTATCAGTTTGTTTAGAAGGATCAGTAAATACTATATTTAATTCTAAGGCCAGCCAATAGAAGTTTCTTTTAACTAGCACAGGAATAAGGGTCCTAACTCAATTGTACCAAATGTAACAGTTTCTTAAATAAATAAAAAAAATAAAAAAATAAAAATCTTTTCTTCAGTTGAATATTCATACGGCAAATAGATGCAAGAAAAAACATTCACTATCCAGAAAGTAGATACAAAGAAAATAAGGAAAATGGAAGCATACGTCCACGATTTCGCGCATGAACCGTTCCATAATGGAACACAAATTTTGAACGCGTTTTTCTCTGATCTTGACGAGGAATCTATCAACATCGCCGTTTCATATGCATTAGCTTGTGATTGATGGTTTGAAAGGAATACTTAAAGACGTAATACGTTCTTCAGTACGTGAAGCAAACACATACCGATACCATTTTATGAAAATTGGACGGACGGAGGTGTATAAAATTTGACACAATTATTGATTATATGGGTGTGCGGATGCTAATTTTTAATAAAATATGCATTATAAATATTAATAAAATAAACCTCACGCTCACTAATGGTCACGGTTGTGAATGGATTTATTAGTTCTTTTTGCTGTTCATGATAAGTGTAACATTCTCCGCCAGTCAGCTTTCAACTTTCGGTCAAAACGGGTGAAAAATGTCTTCTTTTCCGGTACCGAACACAGGATTATAAATGTGAGTTTAATGATATGGCACCTTTAGAATTTCAGTGACGTTAGTTGAAAATTATGTCATGTTGACTTTTATTAACAGGAAAGCAAGTACATTAATATTATTTTAATCATTAAACAATGAATTGAATTTGATTCTTTTAACAATATACTTTGTAAAGGACAAAAAAAACACATTTTGAAATGGCAAAAAGCAAATAGGGAAGAGACTTTTTCAAATAGGATTCTACTAATATTAAAAACGCGAAAGTTTGTATACATCGATGTATGAACGAATCTTTGACGTTCTTTCACGGAAAAACTACTAAATGGATCTCTATGTTCGTTTGGTCTTAACCCAACGTCTAGCTACTTCTTCGTTTGGTCTAAACCCACCGTCTAGCTCTATGTTGGTTTGATCTTAACCCACCTTTTAGATTCATGTTCGTTTGGTCTAAACCCACCGTCTAGCTCCATGTACATTTGGTCTAAACCCACCGTCTAGCTCTATGTTCGTTTGGTATTAACCCACATTAAAGAGTAAATAAATTATAAATTAGATATGACATTGTTTTCGAATATCTAGTCTCATAATTTGATTACAAATGTTAATGTTGATCGCATTAAGGCTTATCAAAATTGGCTATATAATCTACATGCGAGAGCACGAATGACAGCTACAAAGGAGTTGAAGCATGGCCGAAATCAGTCGAGACATCATCATCAACAATGATTTAACTACTATGGTAATTATTTATTTTTTGCCTATATAATCATCTCCAGAATGAGGAGGTCGCAGTTTAATCAGTGTCCGGGATTTGAGTCGATCGCTGGGTTAAACAGTTCTTATCGCAATTGGGCGATGGACACTGGTGTTCAAAACATCTGATGTCCTTCGTGTTTCGCAAGTCACCTAAACGAGCGGACACCGATTAATGTCACAGAGCGATATTAGTTGGACACGACAGTCGGTCATCTTAACTCAATCCGTAGCTACACCTTCTGCTATTTAAGCGGACCTGGTACTAGATCGGGTTAACGCTAAGAAGGAGATAATCAACTTTACAACATCCGTGCGCTTGTAACATGGCCCGCCGATGAATTTGGAACGTCTCACACCCTTACGGCTAAGGGCAACTCATTTCGCCGCCCAGGACTATCTACGTTTCGAGATATTTTTCTTTGTGATGCCATTGTTAAAATGCCGAAACATATTCGTAAATACGCTTAATTTTATGGAAACTGCGGACCTGAATCGATAAACACTTACGCATTACGACTCTGACGCTTTTTCTTTTTTTTTTCGTCTGAACTTTTTCTTGTCTAATTTTATATTGCTAACGTCTATTATAGTGCCCTCAGTATAAAAATGCACGCCCCTCCAAATCATTCACCTCTGCAAGCAAAATAGTGTGTAGATGCAAACATGTCAACTCGTTAATATATTTCTTTTTAATCATAGACATAAATCGTTGCACACACAGGCAAGCGTTGCAATTAGTATTTACTTTCACACTTTATGATAATGGAATTTAGTGGAGGATTGTGCATTTTTATACTGTGTTTTTATTTTACTTAGATTATCCCATAAGAAACAATATGTGAATAGATTTTTCATTAAACAATAACAAATCATAATATAAAACGAACTTTAGAGAAAATTGCACTAATATTTTAAACATTCATTTAAACCAAATATTTTGATTGACGAACAAATTAGTATATTAATTGCCGGCTAGCCTTACTTGTCAGTTGTGAAATAATAGTCGCTTTAAGTCGTCACTTTAAGCCAATAGTCTAAGTGAGATCAAGATTTTACTCGTAGATATTGAGACCTTAAGAACAGAAATTATAATAAGAACAAGGAAAAAAGGGCAAGGCTGAGATCAAGAGCCAGGAAAAATTAGACACTGAAATAATATAGAACAAAGTAATGTATTTGTACATTACTTACAACATCAAAGTATACATACATAATATTGGCATATTCTTTTATTCGCAAAATCTACTTATAAAATCTTATTTTCTCATGTTATCTCTAAAGTTAAGATTTGCATTGGATTGAAGCTTTAGGTAAGTCTAATAGTCTGTGTTCCCACTTCTAGTCAAAGAGTGATAAGTAATCTGGTACGGCTTTAAATATACTTTATAATAAAGAACTTATATAAGAACTATCAGTCCTTGCCAATCTCAGTTTTTTTGAGACCGCGCTAGTATATACTTAATTCGCTCCTATTTCTATCACAAATAAATTATCTATTATTAAAAGTTTGTTTGTTTGCCTAGTTTTCTTTTCAATAATCAAAAAAATGTACTAGCTTCAAGCTAAGACTTTTAATCCCTAATTTCCCCTTTCAATTTTCATTTTCGCCACTAAATTAGTCTATGTCATTCTTCAACTTCCATTTGTCTCTATACCGAATTACATTATAATTGGTTCAGCGGCTTAGCCCTGAAAATGTAAGGGACAATGTTAGTTTCACATTTATGATCTTAGTAAGGATTTCTCATTTTATGTTACAAGTAAATTATTCACACAGAGCAGAATAACAGAGCAGGCTTTGGAGAGCTAATCGAAAATATGACTGTAGTACCGGTGACCTTGAAAGTCAGCAGACCGTTAAGTATAAGCACAATAAATCAGCCCGACACCTATTCGCTGACTGAACGTCGGCACTTTAAGTTATTAAATCACTTTATCGCCAAAACACTAAATAAAAACCCGCAGAAACGCGTTCATTAAATTCGTACGCAGGCTTTTGATTGATGGCGTTCTACCGGCCGCGAACACTCAATGAATTTGGCTCTTTTGTTCTTTTATAATGTCTATTACATATGTAAACAATAATAAAAATATTAGGTTTGATCTATTATCTATCTATATATATAAATCAATCTTTGTTCGTTAGTCTAGCTAAAATTGGAAACCGGCTGGACCTATTTGAATTTTGTTGGTTTTGTGACCCATTCGCTTTATTTCAGGAAAGATTTAAAAGCAAAGAAAGAGAGGAAAACTCAAACGAATGATTAAAAAACATAAAAAAGAGAGATTTGACCGCTACTTCATATACAGATGCGTTCGTACTAGTCATAATTAATATTTCATAAAGCATTCGGCCAGTGCCACGGCTTATGAAAAAGTTATTAACTGGCTAATAGCAGACGAACCAAAATTCGGAAAAGACAACGCCTGTGGAGACCGCTAGTATTTTATAAAAACACTTAAAGCTGTTGAGGAATACATATTTCACTAGCTTACATTTTAATCGATGTCTTAAGCGGACGTCACACAACGATTGACTTTACCAATCTATGTTTCTCAGCGCAGTCAGCCCTGATTTGCCAAATGGCGACAAACAATCAGAACGTAGATGACGTTTCCTTCCAAACTGTTAGAAAGCACATGGGGATTTTATATAAGAATGTTGAGTTTGCAAAAAGCATTTTCAATTTGAACCTCAACTTTTTGAAGCCTTCCCTTAGCGATAATTTTGACATTTCACTCAATTTAATCAAGTTGAATAAACACTCAATGTTGAAACAATACTCTATGATGGATTATTTGAACACAAAATTTAGACGGTACGAAAAAACGTCTGAATGACGACACTCAAGCTGCGGCCTGCTCGCACGTGGCACGGGGTCTTCCGTTGCCGATGTCAGGTAAACGTTTTTATGGCCATCTCAGACTCGGGAAACTTACCCCATTGCATCCGTCATGGACAAAATTTTGAAGCCTTCTCTGGAGTCTATATCAATTTTATATAATATTATGAGTAGTACTGACATGGATACTAAAAAAATAATTTATAAAGAAATTATTTAAGATAGTTGGATAAATTAGGGACCATGAGAAAGAAGGTCGTAATTTAATCAATGCCGGCCGCATTTGAATCGATCGCTAAGTTAATCAGTTCTTACGTCGGCCACGTGATCCATTCTAGCTCTGGTTTGTAAAACCTCATTTATAATAACCCTCTGACCTCCGTGTTTCGGAAGGCGCCTAAAACTGTGGGTCCCGAATAATGTCACTGAATGTTATTAGTCATGAGATTGTCGGTAAACTAATTTCGCCTCATAGCCACATCCTATGCAATTTAAAGTACTAGAGCGGGGATAACGCTAGGAAGAAGAAGAAGGAAAAATTTGGGACCTTTAAGAGAAGGGCATACTTGTATTAAGTTAGATAAAAACAATATGAGAAAATCTATCACTTTTTCGTGTTGTTTTCGTATTTTTAAAGGAAATACAATAATGATTTACGAGTACAGTAAATTCATTAAATGCAAGCAAATATGCATTAAACACTTACTGATTTTCTGTCATGTGTCAATGAACCTTGCACTTTGAAACCGAAGCCTCATTAGGAGATAGCTTTCTGCTTTGTGGTGGTACGTCTAATTCAAAGGTTTGTAGTGTTTGAAACATTCGTAAGGTTTTAATAAGAATGTTCTGGACGCGTTACGGGTGCAACATTCCGATGCTATTCCTTAATTTGTAGTCCTTTCTCTCTGGTTCTCATTTTTTGCCTGTTCCCGGGGGTGGCGGTGTGTTTTGTGATGGTTTTTTGTCGGATCTCCGATAAAAGACGCCCTAACGGGACACGCTCTTTACAATTTTACGACCGCACAATGATCAACTATATCGTCGAACACTATTCTAATGTTTATCTTATTTCTGGTAGCTGATACATTATCTACAATTTGTTATGTCATACTAAAACCAGCGTTATCGCTACACCTAATTCTATCGCTGTTTAATGTAATAATTTAGCCTAAACTATTTTGTAGATAGTACAATGCATCTTAAATTTAGCTTTATATATATATATTAAGACTATGAAAATTAAATTAAAATGAAATTGTAGGTAGGCAACAATAATTCATGCGGAATTCACAAAAGCAAACTCATTAGTGTGATGCTTATACAGGTTGTTAAATATATATAATAATTCTCATTTGACGGTGGCCCTCAAGATACAGGGAATCCTAGTTTGGGGGCCAATACTGCTTTGATTAAGTGTAATGTAATGTATATTTTGGCCAAATAAACGTTCTTTATTATTATTATTATTTCAACCCTCGTTGGCGCACTCTTAAGACAGTCATTTAAATGACTAAACCATCTTTGGTTTAGTCATGCTCTTGCATTGGATTATCATTTGAATTTGTAAAATTCCGTGCCTCCAAAGAAAAAAAATAACCCTTGTAGAGCCACTTCGTTGTCGACCCTTTTTTTAAGAAACGCATAGAGCTATAGAGTTAAAATTAATACTGAGGTTTGCGATCCCTTGAAGCTGTAAAAATATTAACCCCCTTAGTATCAGCAATCAAACAATATGATCCTTTATGCCGCATTTCCCACTAGTAATATTTCCATCTCTTTCCTTTTTCTTGTCGTTCCATTGTGTGTGTGACAAAGACAGAAAATACTTGTAAAAAAAAAACTATGGCGTAACAAACAAACGAGGCATAGTAAAACTTAATACCGTCCTTATCTAAAGCATAGGCTATTGCACGAGTGCGAAGAGCACAAAGTATAAGCCTGTGCACTTGGTTTTGTAGAATTAAATGATATCAAAACAAAAAACGAGTGTGCTTTAGACCACACGACTGAAGTAAAACTTCTTTATGTATGTGTTTGAATGAATGAATATTCTTTAATGCACATCACAGGAAGACATATTAAAAAATATTTAGTCTTAATAATAACATATACTGCAGGTAAAATCGGCGGCCTAATCGCTAAATAGCTATTTCTTCTAGGCAACCGAATGTATAGTAGGAATAAAGTTTTATTACAACAATATATATGTATGTATATGTTTATATGTATAATTGAACTTTAAAATGAATTCAAAACTTTAGTCACTTTCGCCTCGCCCGATCACAGTTTTCGTAACGCCCTCGTCATTCACCAACGTATTCCCCGAGTTAAGCGTGCGTAAAGAAGTTTTACTTCAAAAGTTTAC
>JANCMC010015742.1:0-10215 GCA_024363005.1 Charaxes varanes
CCTGCCTAGCCAAGTCTGGTATGATCCTACTAGTGCGGCTTTAGATGTCCTTTGTAGTAATGAACTTATGATAGTTCTTTACAAGCCAAGGTTTTTTAGTAGGTTTTATTAGTTTTGAATTTTATTTGAAATTTTAGACAAAATGCTTTGAAATTTCAAAAAAAAATTATTTCAAATTTCAAATTATATCTAGCAACAGGCTTACCTCATATATAAATCGGATTGCCTATTTCAATAGCAGAACATAAAGGTTTTCAACAATTTTTCTTTTCAATTATATTTATAATAATTACTATTATTAACCAGAGCGGGAATTGCATGTGAACTATTCATAAATAAAATAATGCAATGAACTTTTTTAAAAGTTCGCAAAAGAAAGTTAATCTCAGCAAACGGCTAGTTAAGAATAAAAAAAAGTAAGAGAGTGGAATTTGTTAGAGAATTTTCTTTGGTATCGGTGTCTTTAATGTTACCATTATTTTGTCAAACAAAGATGCCATTCTTTTTATTCAATAGACTTTCTTTTAAAGAAACCGAGTTTATTTTTGTTTTGTGTTTCATTCCATTTACTTCTATTATGCACAGGAAAATAGGCTTTTTGTGGACTTTATACAAGAGTTCTTATAACAATTATAAAAAAAAATACCAATCTTGTGGCGAGACCCTAAAGCATTCGATGGAAACGGTACAATTTTGATGAGATATTAACAAGAATATAAAAGATTATACAGAGCCAGACATTACAATTAAAAACTTTATACAAGTATCTCAATAGCTCATGTAGATTTCCTACCCACTTTTATCTCGGATTAATACCAGGTTCCGCTTAAATTGCAGATGATGTGGTTGTGTGGCGAGTTAAGATGACCGACGGCCGCCTGACGTTATCCACGGAAATCCCAGAATATCTACAATCTCACGAATATTATCAATGAGTGACATTAATCAGGACCCGCTATTTTACGTGCCACAATCAGTGTTAGAATGTAAATAAAACCAACCGCGGTAAGAACTCCCTATCCCAGCAATCGACTCAAATGCCGGCAGCTCATTGAGCTACGACCTTCTCATCTTAATAGCCCATGTAATAAGTTAGAAGTATTTAGGGCTTCTTGTTAAAACTGAAAGATTAAAGGGAGCCCACGTATATACCTCAAAAGTAACATTTAAAGAGAGATTAGCGAAGGCAATTCTACCAGTGAGCCATATAAAAAACAATATTAATCGATTCAGAGAAGCGTATTAAATATCCTACATTTAATGTTCTAAATATAATCACAAAAAATGGTTCATCTCGGCAATGAGATATTACAGTTATTGCCATCCTCATCCTATCTCAAGCGCGCAATGTATCGTGAACATTGGGAGGCAATCGTCAACAAAAAGTTGACGCGCAAAACAAGTCAACGACTCGCGCTGCGCTACTGCCGTCACGTACTTTTAAGTTTTATTTACATTGCGGTTTGATTTAAAATTATTGCAGAAATTTGTTTCCGATTTAAAATCGCATTGGGACAAATGTTAATAATAATACTATACGGTATTTAGTTTAAAAAAATGGTAAAAAACATTGTACATTTTAAGAAAAAGCTGACGAAAAATTTCACCACTGACTAGTCTAGAATCATGTACTGAACCAATGGGATGTGTATCCGGTACGATGTCTTTTACACCTCTATATAAAGGTTTCAAAATAGAGCAATAAGAAGTAAAACTTTGTCGCTTTTTAATCGATGCGGGTAAATCCGTCTTGTTACTTTAAATCCGTACTCTTTACTCTGTACTCTTCACACTTAGCTACATCTACTAGTCTCTTATCTGTATGACAACTACATATCTTAATTGACATTAAATAAAAGTGGCTATAGTTTTTGTACTTGATATAATCTCAAATTCTATCTCATTAAAAATTCTAGTACGGCAATAATATCTAAAATTCCAACCTAAAATTGTGCATTATAAAACTTTCAGATTGGTGCTACAAGTCTTTGATTATGTAGGAATTCTTAGTATGTTACTATGAACTCTGTACCTAACAAAAGACGTAACACAAATATATGGAAAAGTTTGCACGTGCAGAGTGTATATTAATTTTGAGATCAATGCAAATGTATGCACAAGTGGTGTTATGAATATTATTATAGTGTTCTAATAATAGACGCATCTAAGAAGTAATATGTAACCACTTCAGCTTGCAACTCTGTTCCGGTTGCGAGAAATAGTTCTGTAACTAATCTATGTAACATTATAACATATTAAATATTGTTCTTACACACATACTTATATAAAAATATAGTATTTATATCTTTTTTTAGGTTGTATTTAAATTAAATGGAAAAGTGCGTGCGTGCGTGCGTGCATGCGTGTTTATATATACTTACGTTCGTTACATTGTGCTTTTGATTGAATATGTGTGTACATATGCATACCACTTTAAGTGTCTATAAATCGAAATCATAGAGTATGCCAATAAAGAGTATATATCAAAAGATATAGTGTATACCACACTATTGGAGACTATTTTTTAAATTTCTTTACATTATCTTATATAGAATTTTTTAATCAGCGCAATTAATGATGGGCAAAACGCTCACTACGACGAGTCCTGCTCATCGACGCTGGCTAGTACCTTCAGTAACGGTGCTCGGGATCCCAGCACTGGAGTTGCTACTACGGACTTGTATGGGAAATGTACTGCCACCCACTCGGGGACCTCAGCAGCCGCGCCTGAAGCTGCGGGTGTGTTCGCTTTGGCTCTTCACGCTAAGTGAGTACTTAACCATTGGTTCAATGTTATACATTTCTCAACACTTATTAGTCTTAGAATATTCACGTATCAACCACAATTGATAACCATATTCTATAGACATCTTGCTTGAGACATTGGAATATTAGACACAGTTACATATTATGAGAATTTTAATAGTTTGTTAAAAAGTGTAATAAAATAATTGAGTAATTGAGTACATTAATATAACATATACTATTAGCGATTAGCGCCCAACCGACTTATAAGTATAGTCGAGCAAGAAATTGGTTTGCCACGCTAATGTCGAATGTCCTTTGCACGTCAATTAGAAATTATTCTAACAATAACTCTTAGCAAAATTTTCTTTAACTATGAGCTGTCATCTAAAATGGTAAAGCATTTTGTTGGTCGACTATACATTAGTAGTATATTCAAATAGAAAGTGTCTACCTTACCCATATTATAAAGCACCCGGATTACGTCTTTTTAAAGTACCCGGTCCTAAAGCCCTTATTCTCGCGGGAGCTCCGAAAAACCGATATATTTTATTATATTGCAATTTTAGATTGCTGTATCTCTTTATATATTTAGAGGTTTTATACAGCTTAAGTGAGATACTTTTCAGAACACCAATTTTTTTTTTTTTTTACGAAAACCTTAAGGCCGACATACCAATTTGTCGGCTTTTACCTTACAGCCAGGATTGATAATGAATCCCGCTTAATAGGTGAAGGTAGAGCAGAGTTACCTAAATAGGTTATTCTTGATGGGCCTGGCAAAGCTACCTACCTAATGGTTCAACTATCTTGTACAAAGTTGGGATACTATGACAATTTTTTATTAAAATATTATAGTACCCACAATACATGTAATGTATATATGTATATGAAGGCGAAAGGTCGCTTAACACGAAATCTCAAAAACCATGGGACGTACAAAGATGAAATTTGGCAAGGAGATACATAGTTTATGGTTAGTAGACATCTATACATAAACCAAGAATGATAAAGGAGTTATAAGATCCTTTGCATGTTTACGCGGATGAAGTCGCAGGAAAGAACTCGTAATTTTATAATTGTTGTTAGGTTAACGTTTTACTCGTATATAGGTCAAATGTTAACAACGCATATGGTAGCGGTCCCGGGGAAAATTATACGTTTACAACCCTCGCGATAACCGATAAGCCGTTACGATGGGTGACATCATCATGTTATACCAATTGACCTTTCACGGTACCAATAAATTCTGGCTCATATTTCCACCATTGTCAAAGGTTGCTTATGGAATTATTTACGACGCGATAATAAAGGACAAAGTTAATATTTATCTCTACATGTTCTATTATAATTTCGATGTATGCATCAATAAACGCTCGTGCTGTGCGCTATCATAAAACTTAGGGCTATTTCTGACGAATTCATTAGCGTTTTTGACTAAAGAAAGAGAGAAAGTGTGAAACACTTCAAACATCTTTGATGTGATTTCTCAATCACATGAAATTGTAATCTAAGAGGAATATTAAGTTTTGTAGAAACAGTTGAAAATGAAAGGAAATAAAATGCTTATTATTTGACCTCACCTCCCTTCAATCTTGTACCTGATTTAAATTTTTGATCATGACTTTAACTGTTGATCAAGTATATAAACCAAATATGAAATGTCGAATGTATTTAAACTGTGGTACTGTCCGTTACTTTATCATTTTCTTCTGTATTACAATTCTTCTTCTTTCTAGCGTTATCCCGGTCTAGTACTAGGGTCTGCTTAGTTGGCAGAGGATGTAGCTGTGAGACGAGTTAAGATATCCGATTGCCGTCTGACGTCATCCTCGGAACCCCCACGATCTCTACAACCTTACGACTAATATCACAAAGTGACACTATTTGAATAGCAATATTTTACGTGCCTTCCGAAACACGGAGACGGTCAGATGTCAAATATAAACCAGTGCTAAAATAGGTCACCTGTACCCGGTTGCAGCAAGAGCTACTTAACCTAGCGATCGACTCAAATGCCGACCACTGGTTAGGCCACGACCTACACAACTAATGCAAGAATTCCTGATAATAATACTAATGGAACTGTTTCGTATTAATCCCTCTCAGCTGTTAACAGATATGCCGAGTTGAGTGATAGCACAGTTGCTTTCGTGGTAGGCTGTGACCGCACGACAGGGTTCAAAAATTATCTATGTATATCAAAGAGTCCTTTATAGTTTTAAATATGTAATAATAATCATAATACTTCTTTATTTGCGTGTAATATGGTTAACAAAATATGGTTTTTGTATAAATTGTTTTACAAGCTAAGTTTTATATTATATTTTACTCACTTTTTCCGGAATAATATAGTTTTTGCCTTTGAGCCAAATGTATTTTATTATTACTAATTATGTTTTCTCATATTAAATGTTTGTTAATGTTTTGAAATTCTATAAAACATCTAGATATTTAGAAATCACGGACGGACACTTAGATTTTGTTTATGTACGAAAGTTGTCAAATATGTTATTTCATGTGTATATTTACGACAAAATAACCTAAATATTTAACTGATTCAAAATAAGGGTTTTTTTGACTTGGACTATGCACTTACTAACCCTATCGACCCCCATTCGTGACTGTACCCGATCTCAGGTACAGCTCACTTGCAATTTCACCTTAAACTTACTTACTTACTTTATGTGAGTAAAATTAAATATTGTAAAGAAATGCCACATTTCACATTCTACATTATCAACGTTTTCGAAAAATAATGACAAAATTCCAAAATGACCGACTAATTATTATCAGCTTTAAAAACAGTTAAAAAGTATATGTATTGGATATGGCGACTATTGCATATAGCGTCTTTATTTATAGGGTCCCTTCAATGTAAATGTCCCTTTTTTTATAAAAAAAATAGCCCGATATAACTCTTTATATATCTATGTACGCTAAGATTTTCCATAACTAAAAATTAGAGTCATATGATCCTTAGTATTGAAACTGTTATCTAGAAGTATTTTGAATAACAATTGATAAAATGATTGTTAATAAATAATACATATTATATGTAAGAACAGATTGCTAATAAACAATAAGTCATATTTTTTATTGTATATATTTTTTCAATACAAATGTCGCAATTTAACATTAAATTAGGTCTAGTAATGTATCATGACATCCTGAAATACGTGAATCCGTAAATAAGGGTTTCACCCTCGACAGGAAAATATTTTCCACGCCGTGAGGCGTTAATTTTTTGTCCGTGTGTCATATAGTCTTGTATATATTTATTTATTATTTAATTATTTTTCGGTACTAATAAGTTTTGATTATAATCTTCATGTTTGACAGAAATAAAAACCTTGTGATATCTGATTCATAACATATTTAAAAGACTGATTTTTTTATTATAAGAAAGTAATCAATGCTCGATTAAACTCATCTACTTTTTGAGGCGAGAATTTCAATGAATAATGTAATATTGATTTTTACAAATAAAGATTTTTGTCTTTTTAATACTTTGCGTATTTAAACATTTTATTAATTAACATAAATTGAAGGAGGACAAACCATGAAGTGATATTATATGAAGATGATGGTTCCGTAAGTATCTCTAAATGTATTTTATTTATTTAATATTAATTTATACACAAAGTTAAATACAGCTTCATATCCAAAAACTCTAATAAGTTTATGGGGATATTGCACATTCCTCAGTATGAAATTACATTAAATAATAAAGCGATGCTCAAGTATATATCTCAGAAATGGCTAGTAATCTGTAAATAAGAGTTTTTAAAGTATATAGCGTGCGTAGAAACAATACATAAAATCGGTACAAGTGTGTCACGTTACTTTCGGATTATCCGTGTAAATAAAAGTGCTTAGTAATACAGTCTACGAGAAGTTTATGTCAAGTTGGTGTTTTATTGATCCCCGTCAATAACACTCGGAAAAGGCGCCAACGTGTTCTTTAAAGTTACATTACGATGTACCTGTTTGTAGCGCTCTTCTGTAAAGCTGGAAATTTAGGGTTACAACAACTTACGTACGAGGTATCGATATATTAGCAGACATAGATTTACAAAAACGACGAGCAAGATCATTTTATTCTAGCTGTGTAGTAAAGAGTCCTAAGTCTATTTTCGCACTCGGGCTTGAGAAAAGTAATTGAAGGCGGGCGAGGTCAAACAGTGTCGTTAGTGGAACTTTAGAGAACATTCTTCGGCACCTAAATTTCTTCTAGAAAGTAAGTCTAATTGATAAAGTTAGGAAGATTAAGTTTAAGTACGGTCAGATTTTCGAAAAAAGGATATTCTTAATTCGACTGAACTGAACTTTATATTTTGTGTATGATAAATTTAAAACAATTTTTAGCGTCTATGTATTTGTATCAACGGTTCAGGTAATGAGATCTCTTTCTTTACCTAGACTTTTCCCCATTATATTTGGGGTCGGCTCTCCATACAAGCGCTCTTTCACTTTATTTCAGGTTTTGAAGCGTGAATATTTGAAACCAGTTAATATTCATGTTCACATTTTTAGCCCATCATAACAATTAAGAGCAATAATAAGTTTTCATGACATAATAGAGTTTTCAATACCAAGGATCAAGAAATTTTTTTCGAAATAACCAAGTCGATTTTGGCGCAACTTTCACTAGTAGATAGCTGATGGTGCAATACTTTAATTTTAGCAAAATAACGTTGTCTCTCTTTAAAAAATGCTTTTAGTAAAATTGGTGAATAAATAATTTATTTACATATATTTCACTTTAATCAAAAATGTAATCAGTTACAGCTTCGTCATTTCCGTACCAATACGACTTAGGAACTTTCAAAAAATGAGCATACATATTTTTCAAAGGCCGGCAACGCATCTGCGAGCCCTCTGGTATTGTACTCATTCGGTCACTCGGTCACTCAAGTGAGCCGCCTGTCCATTTGCCCTTTTAACATAAAAAATAAACTAATAACAATTTGTCGACTTTAGTTTTAAAATCTCTGCCTAATGTATTCACATTTTTTATCTTTTGTATATTTCTATTAATTTATAGCACTGAAATTATAATTGGACTGGAGATGTAGGTGTAAAAGATGATATAATTATAGTATGTTTCGTATAATTTTGAGCATTATTAGATTTTTTTGGAATGATGCTAGTTTTAAGAAGATGGTTATTATCTTTTGCAGTTTGACGACCCAATTGGATATTTTCTATTTGTTGGTCTTTGTTTGTATTACTATTGAGTTGCGCATATATTTCTTCGAAACTGTCAACTGCAGCAAATAGGTTATTATTAACGTCTTGACTATGTTTACTGCTTTGAGTTGGTTCAGTAATTTCTAACGTCAATATGTGTTCTTCTTGTAGATTTCTTGCTATTGAATTTAATATTTCTATATTTGTTTGTTTAAAATCTTGAGATTCATTTTCTACATGATCCATTGCTTCTTCAAACTGCTCATTATCTTCTGAACTAGTTCTGTTAGCTAAGCCGTGGTCTGAAAAACGTTCAATGGCATTGTCTTCTTCACTACCGGAATCCTTTTCATCTGATGTAAGGTCTTCTGTTTCATCTTCACTGCTACTACTATAACTAGATTCCTTTTCAGACGATAAATGAGAATTATTGGAACTACCAACGCTCTCACTTTGAGAGTCGCTTTTCTCCATACCCAAATCCTCTGCAATCTAAGCGGACCCTGGTACTAGACCGGGATAGCGCTAGGAAGAAGAAGAGGAGAGGAAACAGGAATATTAGACGTAAAGAGTATTCCTAATATTTAAAAAAATAGTAGTTAAACATCTTTGTTATCACATCGTTGTAGCCTTTAGATCTGTGTTGGAGAAGGGAGAATAAACGCGTAATAAAAGTTTTCCTCAACTTAAAATCGTTTACTCTAGGTTAGGCGAAAGTTGAAATGTTTTATTTGAACCAATACCGAACTGACTCGAGACGGGTGTAATTATATTGTCCGTCTGAGAGATATAAAGTAAATGTAATAACAGAAGAACATGAAATTTTATTTCGCGTGATAAAGAAAATAAATTGGACGCGTGTAAACGAATTTATTTTTAGTCCCAACTGTCTTAAAATTAGGAGACGCTATCGATAGAGCTTCACGATCTTAGGATTGTCTACACAAGCTGAGGAGGAATGCTTAAATGATTCTCCAGTCCACTTTGCAGGTGATGGCTGGTCGCACCAGAAACACTTTCACATGTCCTACTGGAATGTGAAGAGGTGGACAATCATAGGGCAAAAATCCTTAAATCATTTGGCATTGGTATGCGTGAGGTTTTATTTTAATAATGTAATGTATTTATAATGGATATCTTCATGAAATATAAGCATTTGCACACCGTCGTCTATATAAACTATAATCGTGGCAAATTTCATACTCCTCCGTTCGCGCAATTTTCGTAAAATGGTTCTCAAAGTTTTGGTGGTTGGTATCAATACATAGACAACATAACAACTTCGACGTAGACACACCTTTATAAATAGGATAAAAGGAATATCTAGCTTAGACGATCTGTATGCAAAAAAAACGTGACATATATCATTCTTTTAGTTTAAATCTATTTCTATTTCCTTTCTCCTACGATTATATGTTATGACCTTGTGCTCATAATAAATCCATCCAATTACGTTCAAAACCTCGCGCCAGATTTAGTACGTTACGTAAACTTGATATACTTATTTTATTATGTTTGATCGGTAGCTTATGTGCTTAACATTAAGTAAGCGCATATCGATATAATAATCTCGAGTCTCGGTTTTTGATTAACCGCCCAGTAATTAATTTTAAAAATTTAAGAAATTAAGATTTAGTAATATAAAAATTAATAACTAATTTTGTGCCAGCAGTTAAATATTTTTCATTGGTACTTCGCTCGTATTGCACTTAGCGTGATGATATATAGCCTATAGCCTTCCTCGATAAATGACCTATCTAACACTGAAATATTTTTTCAAATCGCACCAGTATTTCCTTAGATTAGAGCGTTCAAGCACACAAACAAGTAAACAAACTCTTCAGCTTTATATATTACAAGGACGCGAAATCTCTAATTACTTAAAAATCTATATCTATACTGATATATAAAACTGAAGAGTTTGTTTACTTGTTTATATAAGCGAAAGGTCACCTAACACAAAATTTCCAAAACCGAAGGACATATCGATACCTCCCACGTAAGTTGTTATAACCCCAAATTCCCAGCTTTACAGTAGAGGGTTACAAACAACTAAATTGTAACACAACAGTCACTTTTTAATATCTTATTGTATACAATAATTTAATCGTCATTATTGAATATATAACTGTATACACAAATGTTTATATTGAATATATAATGAAGATTATATTTTAATTTACATATTTGTAACGCTCTACTGTGAAGTTGGGAATTTGGGGTTACAACAATCTGCTTGGGAGGTATCGAATATAAAGATCACATTTGACAGGGAGG
>JANCMC010015749.1:0-10214 GCA_024363005.1 Charaxes varanes
GGAACATTGTCAAATTAAATAAATCTTATGAAAAGCTTAAATCTTAAAATAACCTGATAAACTATTACGTGATGGTATGTAACCTTTACGAGCCCGACTTGCACTTGGCCGGTTTATTTTTAATTTCAATACTAATATAGATGCCCAGTAGATTCTTCTTTGTTACGCTTTCTTCTTCTACCTGTCTTCCCATCATCACTGCCACATTGTGTATAATGTTTCCGTAAGAATAACATTAAACTGAAAACAAATTAGGGGACAAAAGAAAATTTTATAAAATTTTATTTTGTATTTTTAGCATTTTTCAAACCAATCAGCACCATTTGGTTGGGATGCATTGCACTTTTGAATACATTTTGCCCGTTTTTACGGTTCCTTAGTACTACAAAGAACTTTATAATTTCACTCTATCCTTCCGTCCGTCTGTCTGCCCGTAAGGTGGTCCTCCCCCCTTTAGCATTTCCAAATTATTAGATGTAGAGACTTGAAATCTTCCATGCTGATAGAACATGCTAAAAACTTATTAGGAAAATTATTCTGAATGAAATCAAACAACTTTTGAAGTTATTTAACAAATGCGTTTATAGCGTATCACATATGGAACGCCAACCCATCTGACGTTTTTCTATTCCCTCCGAAAACCTTTTTTTTTTAATTTGACAGTTGGCCACGGCTCGTTCTGTCACATATTATTTGTGGCTAACCTATTTGGTGCCGAAAATAAAAAAAGATTGATTTTGACATTGTCAATTATCAAAAATACATTGGGAGATTTTTCCTGGTCTAAGATACACAATGTAATATGCTGTTAATTACTAAATATTGTAGAAGGGACTGCTTTCATTTATTCAATCCCAAAATAAAAATTATTAATTATTATGAAATAGCGACTTGAGGACTTCCACTGGAAGTTTATTTAAGTATCTCCTTTGCGGATTCCCGAAACCCCACCAGATTTTATGCAAGTTCGAAGATTATAGAACAAAGACTTGACAGTGATACTTAAAGATACTTCATACCGGACTACATTTAGCAATGGACATCTAAAAGCAGAATTAAAGAAGACACAAAATCGAGACTGATCATTGCAACAATTTTAACCGTCCCATATCGTCTCGAGTAAAACCCGAAAAGCTGTCTCGTTAAATACCATTTTAATCGGATATATTAAATTAAGACGTCTTAATCCTAATGAGGCACAAGCTAATTCTGCCCTTTTGTTATTAATCTTTATTAAATTATTTATTTAAAAGTAAATTACCATTAGATTACGTACAATACATTGTTAACTAAAGATAAGTATATTTTGGTTTTTAATATAACAACAGTAATGTTATTAGAAAATAACGATGTTTCATCTAATTCCTTTATGAAATATATGTATTGACAATCTTGCGGATCCTTAATAATATTTTTAAAAAACAGCACCATGTTTTCTTCTTTTCAATTCCCGCCAATCTTAATACAATTTTTCATTAAATTCATTTTGACATAAAAAGGCAACGAGCGTGCAGCATACAGTCTAGCGAACTTATTACTTTACAATATTATCCTGACGCTCGCCGAACTAATTCCTATTTCGAATAAGCGCACTAGATCTTTTTCTATAGTCTAGGATATTCAAAAACCAATTGGAGTTCTATAAAAAATTTATAACATATATAAAAGAAAATCGAGTTAGTTACATTCCTCAAGAAGGGCTGAACTGATTTAGCTTAAAATTGGGGGGAAGGTAGCTTAGAACCAAGAGACGGGCATAGAACAAAAATATCAGATAAAACCTCAGGAACCGAGATGGGAACGGGAGCGTGCATGTCATGGATTTCCTCAAAGTAACGCCTGATTCTATCAGTTATTAGATGTAAGGATGTACATGTGTCAACACATCTATTCTATATTATGTTTTGATTGTTACAACATAATTGTTATGTCTTGATGATTAGGAGTAATTATATTGAAGAGATATATTGATAACATTCCGATAACACTGATTGTAGGTGTTCTTTTGATAAGGTGTAGTTGTAAAGTGCTTTAATATACGAGTGTGTGTATAAATATAAATTTTATGAATAGATTGCATTGGGTGATACGTACAATCTAACATTAATGACTCAAACGTTGAAAGAATGAAGGGAAATCGGAAAAATATCCGGTTCGGATCTCGACGCAACTTTTGGTTTGGCGTTTTATTGTCGTACCCATTGAATTCATTGATTTTGTTTTCTTTTGAGGGCTTATACATATTACTATGTAGGGAACGCTTTATATATTTCTAAATGTAAAGTAGCAGTCAAAACACGTTTTATTGAAATAGACTTTTACAAACTCATTTGAATTTATCTTTTTTCTTAAAACATCATCTATCTGACTGCGATAGTACTGTTGAAACGGTCCAGCTACTCTGGCGATTACCAGTAACAAACATACAAAAAGACAGACAAAAACTTTTTGTTATTGGTATCTATACTTCTGTGCTCTTCACTTATATATAGAACTGAAAAGTTTGTTTGTTTACTTGAACGTGCTAATCTCATGAACTACTACTGATCCTGACTTAAAAAAAATCTTTCAGTGTTAGATAGCCTATTTATCGAGGAATGCTGTAAGCTTATAGGCTGTATATCATTACGCTAAGACCACTAGGAGTGGAGCACCAATGAAAAAAGTTTCAAAATCGGGGTCTTTTTTCCTCTTTGAGAGCTTCCGCTGCGTGCCCTGCGTAAATGATTGAAGATTTAAGTATTGTTCACTTGTTTACGTTTTCTAAATAACCCTACGAGTTCCATTTATAAAGCGCAAGAAAGTGAACATGTCTAAAATGTGATTTGTGACTTACGATACTTTACCTATGAGCCATCGGCTTATGTAGATAAATTAGACGATAACGACGAAAAATTTGCCAGTCACTTTTAGACTCTAACTTGTCAGTTAATCTTATCTATGTATAGTCGACCAAGAAATTGGTTTGCGACGTTAAGGTCGAAATTCCTTTGCACGTCACTTAGTTAAAAGGTTTATTTTTGCTTGTTATTCATTACGTTAATTTCTGACAATAACCCTTAGCAAAATTTTCTTTAACTAGGAGATGTCGTCCAAATTGGTAAAGCACTTTCTTGGTCGACTATTTGTTAAAAATGAATGTTAATACGGTACATATTTGACAATAGATTAGTTATATAGATAATGGGCATGGCTCAATGGCAAAGAACCTGGGTTGGTTTCCTAGAAGACCCAGGTACGATCCCTAAGACAGCATTACTACGACCTATTAATACCTAGCTGTTATCCGCGACTTCGCCGGCGAAAAAATATTGTGGGAACAATAATTTGATGGAATTCTAGATCAAACCATAGACAAACAAACTTTGATGTCAAAGTTACGCTTCAGTGTTAATCAACGTTTTTTTTGGACATTATATTTTGATATTTATACGGAATGAATATCAAAGATTTATATTTATAATGAAAGTAAAAGATCAGAAGTCGAATTAATATAACGTAACGGCGATATCAAATATGCGGCATTAGGAAAGTTCGAGTAAAATGAACTATGAATCCAAAATCGATTATTGCATTAATTCTTTTTATAATAGTTAATTTTATTTACTTATATCAGAAATGAATACGTTTTTTTTTATTTATTTATAAGATAATGCAGATTTTTTTTATTCTCTTGTTAAAAGGACCAAATGTTTAGGATTCCTGCTGTATTGCCAGGTACATAAAAAGATTTGCACAAATTTTCGTAAAACGGTTACATTACATTATTGCGTCATATTTTACGAATTGTTGTATGGAAAACTGCGTGCAATATTTTTTTCGACATGTTTAAGATATGTGTAAAATTTAACAACTTTTTTTAGTACTTTTGTAAAATTGCACGAATAAGGTTATTGTTTTCAGTTGTCCACACCAATGTTTACGTTTTTGATCTCGAAATCCCTCGGCAACTATATATATGTGTTATTGTTTAAAACTTTAGTAGTTTAATTATTTTTGTGCGTTACCCTTCGTCTTGTGTCATAAATAATGAACCCTATGTTATTTCTTATATTATCTGCCTCTGAAAGTTTCAAAAAATTGGATCTGCCATTAAGAATAATACCCGTAACATAAAACAGAATCCAATATGTCTTAAATTGTTTTTTGTTAAATGCAATACAGATGTTAAAGCTTCTGACAGCCCTGAGACATCTCTAATCCAGGTTTTGGATTTTCCTCTTTACCTGTCCGATAATTGGTTAGATCTACTACGGGTACGTCACCCTGGAGCAACCTAGCTGCAATTGTTACTCCCCCTATACTGTCCATGACTTTAGTATCCGCATCCATGTTTTTCTTTTCCATTTACCTTTTATATTCTTTTACTCCATCCCTTATTCAGTTTGTTCTATTTCTTAATTTAATTAGAGGTAGCGCCAGTAGATCTTTTGGTCTACAGCCGGATTGTGCCGTCGCGTCTCTTACATAAGATCGGCATGAAGTGGCGGCAATGCTGTCACGTCAAATGATAGTATTGTTTTCGCGTTTCGTTCGGTTCGTGAGAGTTCCTGGTGGCCTAAATCTTAATTAAAGGCCGGCAACGCAGCTGCGAGTCTTCTGGTGGTGCAGATGACAATGGGCGTCGTTAGTCAGTCCCTTAAGTGTAGAGTTTTTTACAAACTTTGAATGCCAAATTAATTTATATCTAATCAACAGCCTAAAAATTAAATTTCAGGCTTCTAATTCTTCTAATAAAATGAGGATAATTCCATATAACCTTTCATCATCCCTTTCAACCCTTATGTACCAAATTTCATTTATATCCATCCAGTAATTTTAGCGTGACAGACAGAGTTACTTTTGCATTTATTATACTTGTAAGGATAGCTGCAACCCCAAGTCTATACATATAATTTAAATTGAACAGTCTGTTTGTAACGTTGAAATTAGTTTTTTTAATAATTGCATATGACTATATATACGATACCTATAATAAAAATCCAAATTAAAAAGTTTTGTCTTTCTGTCTGTTCCGGATAATCTCCCAAACGACTGGTTGGCCGATTTCGACAGGATATTCATTGGCAGATACCTGATGTTATAAGGAGTAATATAATTGGGGATTAGAAAGATAATGGGGGCCCCGCACAAAAAAATAAAATAATTTTTTAATAAAAAAAATAAATAAATTATAAAGCTTTTATTTGAATTTATACCACTTAATACAAAACACTCGTCCAAACGAATCAAACGAACCCAAACTCAATATGGTTATATCGTTTTATAACGGAGTTCCTATGGCCTCCTTCCAATTCTATCATCATATCAGCTCCATGTCATCATAATATTGCATTGGCATCCTTTATAAGTACATGTGCAAAATTTTAGCTCAATTGGCTTAAAACATCTGCTCCAAAATTGAGTTGCAAGATTTCACCGGAACAAACATAAGTTGCCAGTTAAATAAGAGCTTTTAATAATTTAAAAATGTTAAGTCACGTGATATTTTTTTTTACTCTATAGCGGACATAAACTAACAAGTTGTCAGTTCGTGGAACGTGTTTCATTGCCGAAAGCTGTCTAAAAATAGCCCTCCGACCTTCGGAATCATTGATCGTCACGTTACCAACCAGCTTCACAGACTAATATTTCACTTTAGTTAGAATACCCTATGTATATCTCCATATTTTGAATATATATAAATCTGAAGAGTTTCTTTGTTTGTTTGAACGCGTTAATCTCAGGAACTACTGATCCGATTTGAAAAATTCTTTCAGTGTTAGATAGCATATGTATCGAGTAAGGCTATGGGCTATATATCATCACACTAAGACCAGCAGAAGCGTAGTACCAATGAAGAGTGTTTCTAAATCGGAGCCTTTTTTTCCCCGTTTCAGGTCTTCCGCTGCGTGCGCCGCGTAAACGGTTAAAGTTTCGCAAAAATCATGTATGACAGAATTGTTCCTCTTCACCCAACTATCAAGCGACTGCTGTAAATGCTGCTTTGCAAACCATTCTATCTGTAACCTATCGCAGCTCTTAAACAATAGTTAACATTGTTAGTTAAAGATAAAGAAAATCTGTTTTTGGCTTAAGTTAAGGTCTTAGTCTATGTTTCTTTTTATAAAATAAGCTGTAGATTTTTGTTAAATAAATAAAATAAAAAAAAATAATAAATAAAAACACTGAAAAAAATTTCATATCGGACCAGTAGTTCCAGAAATTGAAGATGAGATGAGAAGCAAACAAACTTTTCAGCTTTATATATTAGTATAGATCCCACCATAGGGCGAAGGGAGGGGCCACTCCAGGCGCCAGGTCCTAGTGGGCGCCTCGGTTAGGAGCGACTTAAGCGAATATGCAATTTTTCAATTTTAAATATATTTTATATTAAGAAATAAAAACAGGGCAAGTTAGCGTGTAAAAGTTTATAATCTTTATTTTTATATTAGTTATTTAATATGCAATTAGCTTTACTTTAATAAATGTTAATTAATCCATTGTTATTTTAGCTAGCAACACTTCAATAATATTAACAAATACCTAGCTAATCCCACGACCATTGTTTTTTTATCGTGTGTAAATCCTTTAAGATACTAAGGATAACTAAATATACAATTTTGTTAAGGCACTTTTGTAAAGATGATTCGTTACTTTGGTACGTATAAATTTTGCTGATCGTTATCAATAAGATTATTAAATGATAATTAAATTGACGAAAACTTGATTCAGTTTTCTTTTTACATTTAGTTAGCTTTCGTTCAGGAAAAGTTACAAAGTATTTTATTTTCACGATGCATTTTTTTAACAAAGAACTAGTTGTTTCCCGTGAGTTCGTCCGCGTTAAATTTAACTTGCGAGAGCCCTTTGACCTCCTTAATCGGGGCTTTTCGAAAAATTCCTCTTAGCTGAAATCTACTAAGAAAAAAACTACCACCTTGCCAAATTTAATCTTTGTACGACCCGCGGTTTTCGTGATTTCGTGTTAGGTGACCTTTCGCTTTTATATATATAGATATAATATGAAAATAATATTAGGTATATGTAAACACTTAAAAAGATTCAATTTTAGTGTGATGGTATATAGTATATAGGCTATCTAACTCTGAAATAATTTTTCAAATCAGACCAGTAGTTCCTGAGATAAGCGCGTGCAAGCAAACAAACAAACTCTTCCGGTTTATATATTAGTATAGATTAAATGAGTATTTAGTCCTGTTAAAATTTGTAGTAAATATTGAGATTTACGGTTTCTTAAGGCTGTGAAAAAATCTATCCTCTAAGTATTCGCAATGAAAAGACATGGCTCTTAATGTCATATTTCCCATACAATAAGCAAAAGACACTTGATAAAGAATACCGTATTAATCCTTATCCATTTAAAAACGTTAAATACGTTGTACATTTTATGTAGATTAATATTATCCTTTACAGTATATTATTAAAATTAATATCTTTGAAGTTAATTCACACTTAAAACGTGCAGACAAAGTAGCCGGCGGGCGGTGACTACACCGCTATCTATGGGTCGCTTATCAAAGCGATTTGTAATTAAAAATGTCAAGCTTTCCGTTATTCATCATAGATGGCGGTATGACGAAAATGTACGATCTATCGTTGTGTTTTATAAATTGTACATATAGACTAACGAATGAAATCTTGTTTCCTTCGATAACTGTCCTTCTGGTTGGCATAAAATCATGAAATTTAGTAATAGCATGAATATGAGAAAAAGTCTAAAAGCTGAAAATCCGTTGTTGCATCAGTGTGTTTTTTTCTATCTGTTAGTTTATCCGTCAAGACCCTTTTTCTAAGAAATGATATCAGTGTGAGTTTTTATCTTTATTGGTTTAGCAACTTTTTGCGTTGAATCACAGCACAATATAATGGGAAAATGCTCCGTGAACAGAGAATATAGAACTATTGTACTGGCACTTTTGTTACTTCGAAGAATTACATGATCTAGACAACTGTTGTTCCTAGTAGGAAACGTATGCGCTGGTAACATACCATGAGACGCAGAAAGATTCAGATACTCTTCCACTCTCTTATAATTGTCCGTAACATTCTTTACGACTTTTAATCAACATCCGACTTCTTGCTATACTGCTATTGTAACTGGCTTAAAATCAATAAGATTTTATCATTTCTTTAAACAGATGATCATGAGTAAACTATAACGCGGCCGTATTTTATATGATAATGGAAAAACAAATAGGTGATGCACCTTAAAATAAACTACTACCGGCGCCAATGGACGACGGCAGCAGCAGATGGCTCACAGACGCGTAGCCTGTCTTTTATAAACAATTCTCTTTAGACAAAAGTTATGATTAGCAGTCAAAGTCTGGACTCTGAGAAGAGAGATCAAAATCATCTGGATATGTTTATAAGTTTTATATTTGAGATGCCTGGTATTACGGTTCTTAATATATGGTAAATTTTAATCATTAAACGTCAACAACCATTTTGATTTCTCAACATACGACTCTTATTGTAACCTAGTAATAGAAAAAAATACCCATTATTTTTACTTTATTTGTGACATAATATGTTTTTTTTTTGTAGTTAATCACTGATTTTAATAATTTATACATAGTTATGCTTTAAAAGGAAAGCAATATTTTGTTCATAATTATATTAATTTTAATTTATTTTTCCTCACTATCTATTCTGCGAGAATAAGCAGATATTGGCATTAGTCCTTAGTTAAATAAGAAATAATTATCTTTTACTTACCTTCATTATATATTTTAGTAACGAATAAAGGTAAAGAAAGCAAGCATTTTTAAATACTAGCTGTGCCCACAACTACATTCGTCTAAAAGTAGGTAAAACAAATTAGATTCAATTTTAGCGCGATGACATATATCGTATAGCTTTCCTCGATAAATTGACTATCTAACACTGAAGGACTTTTTCGAATCACACCGATAGTTCCTGAGATTGTTGCGTTCAAGTAAACAAACAAACTATTCCGCTTTATATATTATTAAGTATTATGAATTATAATCATCTAAATGCATAATCCGTCGCAGTAGCCATGCCATTCATTCCATAGATAATAGAAAAATAAAACCTATAAAAACGTGCGTTAGTGAAGAAACCGGTAAGATTAGGATATTTCAAGAATATTTCCATCAATAAGGTGAGATCAATGTATGAAGTTTATATTTCTGATAGTCCTAATATATTATCAAAAATACCTGTTATAACCAACCAAATCTAAGAAAAATCTCTTTTAAATAAAGCTTTATTTTTTTTGAAATTCAATCTGTGTACGATTTATTGTTTACAGATATATTTATAAGAAAAAAAGTCTCATTGCGAAGAGTCTTGGCCATTGTTTTATAAGCTCTCGCTTAATGGTTGAATCATTGGTCGGATATAAAGGGCAACAGTGCTTGAAAAAGCACTATTAGAGTCGAAGTTCATCATCTTAATCACCGGGCACTGGTTGCTTAAGTCCTCGGTACACTGCTAGCGGATATCTATTCTGTATTTCTATTTTTTCTTTTGTTAATTTTCAGAAATGTATTTTATAATAGGAACTTTAAATATATAAGAAAAATATAAGTATATTTACAAGATTTCATTCAATATTTTTTTATTACACTCAACACACAATTAAAAGAGCATACTCATTTCTCAAAGGCCGGCAACGCATCTGCGAGCCCTCTGGTGTTGCAGTTGTCCATGGGCGTCGATCGTTTGCCCCTTGTTATATTTAAAAAAAAATCTATTTTTTGTGAATTACTGTACTGTTTGTTTCCATAAAATAAAATAAAATATTATCCCTAAAAGTGTTATATTTAGTTAAATGTCATGATTTTTGAGCGCGGAAATTCCACGGTGCGAACACGCCCTTAAAAGTTTAAGCGCTAAATGTGATTTGAACAATTTGTGTCACTTTGTAACGCCTGTTTATTTTAATAATTAGATTAAAACTAATCTACGGAGTTGAGTACATGTAGGAATTTAATTATTATAAATTAATTATTACCATTTTTAACTAAAGGACACCTTCTGAATACTAGAAACTTGTAAAGTTAAAAAAAAATATCTTTTGAGTATTTTTGAGAAGGGAAAAAGCCATTGAAGCCGCGACACCGTTACCGTTACCGACACAGCTGTGTTCCATCAGTTGCTAATTTCTCTTCTGTCGGCACTTACAGGTGAAGTTTTTTTATGTGGAAAATCAAACAATTGGCTCAGTGGTTGTTTTGATATAT
>JANCMC010015777.1:0-44792 GCA_024363005.1 Charaxes varanes
TACCTGTAAAATATATAACTTTCTGGAAGTGGCATAAAATATTTCTTAAATATATGATATAATGTATGAAATAGAAAGTTAGTATTATTTAAAGTGTGTTCTACATCTTGTTACTATACAACTAAGGTGATAAGTTTGTGCTAGAAATAGACATAATCTAATCCCAAATATCTACTTTTTGTGTCTTATATGTACATCGTTTCTAAGTTTCAGCCTTTAGAGATTTAAGACTACCACTTTAAAGATGAACTATTAATTATAATTATTAGTTATTTTTTTGTTTAGATCCAAATAAAAACTTATAATGTCATTTCACAACTTGAGGGTTTTTACTCGATAGATTGTAATCTACTGAAAAATAATTTGTTAAATTCTTAAAAATAAATATTTTTGGAAATAAACATAAAAAACGTTGGCAATGTCATGTTTTTTTCAAGGTTTACCTTGAAAATATAATTTGCAGGTATTTTTAATACCATATACTTGATCAGGGCTTTTATAAGTGTACCAAATAAAGTTTACTTAGATTTGTATGGAGATTGATCAGCGCCGCCTAGCGGTAACGTTGTAACACTGGTCAATCTCCATACAAATTGAAGTAAAAACTACTGGTTCGATTTCAAAAAATTCTTTCCGTGTTAGATAGCCCATTTATCGAAGAAGGCTGTAGGCTATATATCATCACGCTACAATCGTACACCTAATATTGCGCGAACGAAGCCGTGGGTCACTCATATATTATAAAATACTAGCTTTGCCCGCGAATTCGTCTGTGTAAAACTAGGTAATAACAGATTCAATATTAGCGTGATACGAGTAATAAATAGCCTTCCTCGATAAATAGGCTATCTAACACAAATAATTTTTCAAATTGGAACGTAGTTTCTGAGATAAGCGCGTCCAAGCAAACAAACAAACTCTTCACCTTTATATATTAGTATAGAATTATTGTTATTTCTTTAAATCTTTTTAGGGACTTTTGTTTTTCTACGAACATGCTAGCCGAGATATATTATAAAATAAAACGTTTTTCTTTTAGGAGTATTAGAAATTATTTTTTGAGGTATGCCTAATGTTTTCGTTATGGCCACGACGAAAGCCAATTATACCCTGTTGATTTTGTTCGCAGTACTTCGGCTTTACCGTTGTTATTAAGTTGCTATTAAAGAGTCTTTATATTCCAAACCACCCATAGAGTTCATTTGAGCCGAATTTCCACAGAGGATACAACAACTAATATTTCTAATCAACAACTACGATATGGTCTTGAGTATACTGATGGAACGAACCAGAGACAATACAAAGGAAGCTGAGAGCTTTAGGGAACAGTTACAAGCGAGAAGTTCCGAATACGTTGAGGAAATACTCAGCCCTCACTTCGGTGGACTCATGCAATTTGTGAAGGAGGGTGAGCAATTAGTGGAAACTGACAGAAAGAATGACCTAGCAAATTTGGAGAGGAAATCTTTGTCTCTGGTCGCTTCTTTTACTTCCGGTTGGAAGCAAAGCCTTGAAGAAATCCACCGAGAGGTCCTCGTGTCGTTTCCCAATTTGGTCACTGGCTCCGGACTACTGCAGATGGCACTCACTAACTTTGTCCAGTATTATCACAAATTTGTAAAATTACTTACACCAAACGCCCGCACTCAGCTTGTAAATATTCACGTTATAATGGTGGAAATTAAAAAATACAAAACTAATTATTAATTAAATCGATTTATTATTTATTAAACTGGCTCTTTATTTACCTTTATCTATCTTTAATTTTTCTATAACTAATCCATGATCACCTTGATGTTGTAGAATAGCCCATTAATTATAGCACCCTCATCTTTGGCCATATGAATTTTGGATCAGCGGCGAGTACCATTAATTTATGACTAGTCGACGCTATTCAATTTATGTTCTCTCACAATATTTTCGTCACTATAGATTGTTTTCATCTAGGTAGGCAAATCCAACTCACGCCTGACCGGTATTTTTTCTTTTTTTTTTTTAATTGTATTTAAGGCATTCACGATTACACCATTCGTTATAACTAGTCCAAGTGATAAAGTCAAAGACAAAGTCAACGTCAAAGTCAACGTCCAAGTCAAAGTCAAAGTCAAAGTCAAAGTCAAAGTCAAAGTCAAAGTCAAAAATGTTTTATTTATATAAGCTTTATAGTACTTATAAACGTCATGTGTATTATTATTTTATTTTTATTTAGCTAACTTTTTTTAAAGTCACAGATTCAATTGCACTCATACAATTACATATATATCAGTTTATTTTTTTAACAATATTTTCATCGCTATAGATTGTTTTATCTACTTATGCAAATCCAACTCACGCTTGATCGTTACTTTTTCCTTCTTTCAAATAGCTTTCAAAGTATTCACGACTACACGATTCGTTATAATGAATTCCAAGACAACAGTTTAAATCACAAAGGTAGCACAAAGCTTAGTCCTGAGGGCATAGCACGAACATTTCGAACCGTTCAAATTCGAAGAATCGACTGTATTTAGGATGAAAATATTCGTGCTAGGCCAACAGAATGCAAGACTTTATTGTATTACGCTTTTAATCAATGCTAACGCAACCCGTGTCGTCACTAAGAGGGTCCGATGTGCGCCCTGCACGAATATTTCCAAAGTCGAAACTTTGCCTCAACGGTTTGAAATGTTCGTGCGAGGACCACTGGTTGGCTGCCGCCATTTCAAACTCGGGCGATGATTGTGCCAAATAATGAGAGTTTGGCAGAGACAGTTGCTGAAGACGAGGTATATATTGAAGAAAGTGTATTGAGACCTTTGAGTGTGTATAGATCCAACAATATAGATCTTTTATAGATAACAGGAATAGAAAGAAATGGTATCCCCATATACATTATGTAGATTAATTATAAACACTTATATTTAAATGCTAGTACATAATAGAAGACACTTCTATATTCGATTCTAGAAGATACATTTCTATAGCACTACATCAAAAATGCTTCGAAAGAAAATGTACCAACATTTAATTATTAAGATAGTTCTATAATATATTTATAAACTATTAATACTTCTAAAAGTAGAGACTTGAAATTTTCCATACTGATAGGTCATGCTAAAAGCTCGTTATAAAAATTTATTCGGAAAAAATCGAACAATAACTTTTGAAGTTATTTAACAAACACCGTTATCGCGTATACAATATGGAACCCTTCTAAATTAGCGTGTCTTGACACTCTCTTGGCCACTTTGCTTTTATTCCTAAATACACCCAAAGGAAGGAAATTACCAAAAAAACCTCAAATCATTAACTAGTGATCACATCACATCCGGATCATCGGGTCCCGTCTCGCAACCGACTGGACCGGATATGAAGCCGGGACCGAGGGGTAGCAAACATCCGACCGGGTCACTCACCCCTGGAGACAGATAGGGCGAGGGGAAGAATAGTTTTTTAAATCATCCGCCTTCAAAACGCTTTTAGATCGACGCCGTGTCTTTTAAGTTGAGATATATTATCTCAAGTTAAATAAGACACGTATATACCCCTAAAGATCAGCAGATAAAAGGCGGATTGAAACCTATGGGTAACTCAGTTCAAAAACCGGCACCGCTGGGCTGGCTGTAAGCCACTTATAAAGCGACAACAATACCATCACTTGACGTGACAGCATTGCCGCCACTTCACGCCGATCTTATATGAGAAAGAGGTACTGGCACCCCGACGTGCGGGTCCAATTCGGCTGCAGACTAAAAGAACTGCAGGCGTTTCGCTACCTCTAATTAGATTTAAACTGAAACGGCATATACAATACACAAATAGATAGAGAGATAAAACATTATTGCACGAAAAGGATATCTTGAAACTACACAGATTTGCCTGAGACAAAAATATGGCGGTGCAAAGGCTGTATTATTAATAAAAGAATCTCTGAATATTAAAAAAGAAAGTAAACAGGGACGTAGCCAAACAGTTTTTAAAAAATATATAATACATCTCCATATATACAAATAAACTGCCAGCGTTGCAAGCATATTTTAATCGTCAAAGAAAAACTTGCATGGAATGCTTTATTAGAAAGCTTTATAACCGTCTGATGAAGGATTCATCAATCTGGAGAATTCCAATTCAACTCATATATATCTAATATTGACATCGATACCATGAATCTTCTTCATCCTAGCGTTTTTTTTTTATGTTACAAGGGGGCAGACGCGCAGACAGCAGGCACCTTTAGATTTTCTACTTATGAATAAGATAAACATATAACATACAATATAAACTTTTACAGAACTTATATTTATTTGATGTATTTATTTGCAAAGCTGTCTAGTTCGACTACCAGGAGTATGTTAAAAAAGTAGCCAAAATTTAACCAAATTAATTTTAAAATCAAAATTAGGTTAAAGTGGTAAGCAAGCACAGATTAGCCAATATAAACCAATAACACATACACAAAATTTGTTTGTACTTTGTTACTACTAGGTAAAATATGCACTTTATTAAAATCTATAATTTTTCTATCTTATTTCAATGAACTCTCTATAAAACCATCCATGTTCTATGACATAATAATTATTTTCTCGTTATTTTTTTTAATCATACAATTTATATTTATTGATATAATTTAAAAAGTAATAATTAATATTAATTAAGAAAATCACATACATCATTTATATGAACTAAAATAATAAAATATATTAAACTAAATACTATCTAAAACTAACTGTAAAACTTTTTGAAAATAATGTAAACTAAATTAAAAACTAAGAACAAGTAAAAAGAAAAGTTAAAATTTGGCCCATGTGGTTAGGGCAAAATGCTAGCAGCATTGCCTCGTTGGATCGGACGGACATAGCGAAATTATAAGGGTGTCTTGTGGTAATACCCTAAAAATAGTGGCAGGTGGTCTACGAACCTGAGTGGTGGCTTAAATTGGGTTAGAGAAACTCTGGACGTACCTGGCTCGATGGGCGGATGATGTGAAGAGAGGCAGGAGGTGGCAGGATGAGATTGGCAAGGGATATGGGAGAGTGGCAGAAGCTAAGGGAGGCCTGTACCTAGCAGTGGGTTATCAAGGGCTAAAAATGATGATGATGATATATAAAAAAAGAATTTTCTGCTTTGATTTTTATTAAAAAAAAAATCCTTTCGAAATATTAAAATTTTAAAAAATATATTATTTTTTAAATTATTCGTGGATTTATGCGCAATAATTATTTTCTTAAGGATTTCTGCATTATAAAATTTGATTTCATCAAATCAATTTTTAAGTTTCAATTTTCCAAGGAAATGTATTTTAAAAGAAAAAGAAAAGTAAATGTCAAAACCCTTTAGCGCAGGTTGTTAACACTTTAAAATAACAAACATATATTAAAAAGCATTTAAAAGAATTACACATCTTTTCCAAACATCCTGCAATCTGGTGATCTCACTGTTGATAAAGTGTAAACAGCGCCTAGTACACGTGTAGAATTCAATTAAAATACAGTGTTATTATACTATCACCAATCTTTGGGAGCGAAACGGTTGGTTGATCAATGGAACGGGAATATGTATTTTGAACAAACTGTATACAAATTAAAAATAAAAGAAAAGAAAATAAAAGAGTTGAAATATTAATTAATTGACATGTTTAAAACATAGTTATTCGTATTAAACAGGCGAAGACTTGTTTTTTAGTTTGCTTGAACGCGCTAATCTCAGGAACTACTGGTCCGATCTTAGGAATTATTTCAGTGTTAGCCCTTTTATCGACGAAGGCTATATAGGCTACATATCATCACGCTAAAATTGAATCTATTATTTTTTTACCAAATATTACGCGGACGAAGTTGCAGGCACAGCTAGTTAAAGATAAAACTGCTTGGAGTGGAGTCGCTCCAGCTTTTGTACTTTGTAGTTAACTTGCAAATGTATTAAACTCATTTCTGTAGGAACTTTTTTCAAAGGAGTGGCTAACGAGTTTCTTGCCGATTCTTCTCGTGCCTCTACTTTTCCGAATCAGAGGTAGCTTTTAAATATAAGACGATACAAAAGAGCTTGTTAAAGTTATACATGAATATATATACAAAAATATATTAAATAATGACAATTTTATTTCAATTTATATGTGTGTAACACTCTTTGAAGTTGAATTTGAAGTTTTAATTTGGAGTTACGGCCCTTTGCGTGGGAGCGATCGATATGATTGTTTTGATTTGATATTAGTTTCACTGAGAAATCCTTTTTGATACGACACACAAAATTCGACGTGATAAACGTAAATACAAATAAGAAAGTAGAAATTACTAAAATACCTAGGAACTAAAACTCAGCGGATCCGTCATCAATCCCTTAGTAGGCCAGTACAACGTCTGGCCCCGTATTCGGACCATTTCAATTTGATCAACCTGTTTTCAACTTCCTTGATAAAGGTACAAAAATCTAATTAGTGGAAAATAATATTTACCTCTTCCCATATACCGGCATTGTCAGCGTCAAAGATGCTGTTAAAATAGGGTTTTACAACACCTGTCATCACTGCGTCTGGCCACGTAGACTGTCCAGCTTCTATTAGATTTCATCCATTCTATTACTTTCTCTGCTTGATTTCAACCACCCCGTTTTTCCCCCATTTGATTTCAACCACCCTGTTTTCCCCCTTTCTTTGATTTTAGCACACACAGAACTAGGTATTTAAAAAAAATAACAATTACCTTTTCCGAATTACCGGCATTCTCAACGACAGGAATGCCGAATTGGACTACATCACCGGAGTATACCTCGTGCGGTTCTTTCGTCAGCGTGCACCGGTTGTTGTTTACAAACGTTCCGTTACTGCTTTGGTTGTCCTGAAAAAATAAACAACAATATTTATAATTGAAAGGCCCAGTTGTAGTGTAGGTTACGCTTCGTAATATCATAAGGAGCTAAATTTCAACATAATATAACGCGATATTCAGCATATGACCAAAATATATAATAATTTCGAAAAACTAGCGACCATAATTGCCTTATAGCCAAATCTTTCTATTTAAGAGCAATTTATATTAGAATCTAGTTATTAGCCGACCGTCAATGTAAGAAAGAATTTTATATTTTTAAATCTACCGTCGTCTACTTCAAAACATCAGACAATCTTACTATATAAAAAATACGTATGTTTGTATTTTTTATAAGTACACTAGGATTATTTATGGTATAATTCCCTTTCTCCTCCCATTTGACGTGAAACTTGTGGTGGTTAAACCAGATGCGACACATCCCAACGATGTCTGTACTTCAACCCCACCTTTCCACCATTGCGCTATAGCCTATGGGGATCTGTATATTTCGATTACTAGCTATTCTCGCGACTTCGTCCGCATAAAGATAGGTAAAAATAAATTCAATTTTAGAGTGACATACGAGTTGACTGACGACACAATTACGACAGTTGAGAACTTGATATTTGATGATCATATATGACGGAAAAAAATTAACATTAAATGTAAATATAAATTAACTTCTACGTCATATTAAAAGAAAGTTAACTAATTATGTACGGATCGCATAGACATACTAGCGTGGACGCACGATGACGGCCCGTTTTCCCTTCACACTTTAGTCCTGGCTTAGGACAGGCGAAAATACCTATTTCACTCATCACTTATTCACTTATTTGTTTAATAAGTATAGCCAAAAAAAGTAACCGAATTATTATATTTATTTAAGTGACATCAATTATCGCGTTTAATTCCGACTGACAGCCGTCATAAAAACTTTTTTACAACTGACAAGTACGTTGTACGTTGAGAAATGCATTTACGAACTAACCTTTTCGAACAGTAATTAACCACAAAACGTAATGCCACACTAACTAATTTTTAGAAAATTAGATCAAAAATTAGGTACCCACTTTTATTACATGATTACAAGAATCGTGTACCGAATATCCTCCGTAAGAATTCTTAGTGTCTCATCAATCAACCCGTATAGAATTTTTTTTTAAAACGGACCAGTAGTTCTTGAGATTAGCGCGTTCAAGCAGAGAAACAAACTCTTCAGCTTCAGAAAATTATAGGTTACTTGTATTGTATGTACTACACAACTCTTTAAAAACTGTTAAACGGATGTGAACAACATTTGGCACACAATTCATAGCCTTGTGGGAAGGCACACCAAGGTGGAAAGTTTCAGCGAGGAATGAAAGGTGGGGGAGCGTAGGTCGATATGCTCAACCACCGCAAAGGGAGATCTTCGTGTCCGGGCTAGTTGGAGTTGCCCGGGGCCATAGGTAAGTAGAAACTTTGCTAGCGTGAGTTGGTTTAAATGGAGATTTTCGGTGTTTGTACTGCGGTCGTCGTTATCCGTACAGCGCTATCTAGTTTGCTTTGGTGTAATTTTTTCCACTTGACATCTCGTTATATGTAGCGGTAGCTGCAGCCTATATTAACAGACAGGATACTTTTCATTATAGTAAACGATTTATTTTACAATGAAAAGTCTATAAATAATCATTTATTTTAATACTTTTACATTGTAAATAATTTTCCAATCCTTAGAGAATTTTATGTAAATGATAGCGTTCATATCGCTTCTAATTCGACGACAAGCAACCTTACAAGTATTAACAATGGGTATACGAAAGAACCTAAACAGAATGTTTACAAGTAGTGATGCCCAATATGCTGTATCGATATTGCGCGATGTCGAAAGTGCGCATCAATTTTATTTTATTATTTTTTTACAGTATTTTTGCGCATAAGTAATTTTAATTTTTTTTATGGTACAAGGGGCAAACGGGCAGGCGGTTCATCTAAGTGTCTACCGACACTCATGGACATCTACGCAGCCAGGAGGGTAACGTGTACGTTGCCGGCCTTTAATGACGAGTTTAGGCCACCGGAAAGCCTCAAAAACCGAACGAAACGCGACAACAATACCATCACTTGATGTGATAGCATTGCCGTCACTTCACGCAGATCTTACGTGAGAGAGGTAATGGTACCGGGACGCGCCGGCCCATTTTGGCTGCAGACTCAAAGGACTGCAACCGTGGCGCCACATCTAATTAAAATATTGTTTAATATGATATTTCTTATGAAACATTTAGTATCACCTAGTACAAAAGTCTATCGGGCTGTGTGATGGGCAGTTCATGGGGCAAACCAGTGAAAAAAGCCATAAAATATCTAATAAATGAGTTTCCTCACATAAATATTTTTATATAGGTCCTATAGGTTGTACAGATGGCAATCGGTCATCTTAACTCGCCCCAAAGCCAAATCCTCTGCAATCTAAGCGGACCCTAGTACTACTAGACCGGGATAACGCTAGGAAGAAGATGTCCTATAGGTTGTTTATATAAAAATAAGTTAAAGAACAACAGTGTACATTAATACATACACATATAATATATGTGTATATAACGTGACGGGACGTGTCGATATAAATATACACACGTCCCTATGCAGATGCCTAAAACATCAATTATTGCGTGTCGTGACAGGAATTAACACAAAAGAACAACATCAATACGTATAGGGTATCGTTGTGTACACTACAAGGCGCTCGTGCGTCGCCGCGTGGTGTAGCGTTACATCAATTAAAAGGATGTTAAACCTGTCTCAATTTGGCACAGCACACGGCACTTGTGTAACGTCAAACGTGTCAATACCGTAACTCGACTCGTGAACGGCCATGTTTTTGTGTTTAGCTATAGTGGTACCGAGTGCCTACGTCAGTGTTCCCCCGACATCTATAATCTAGGTACCTTTTAAACCTCGATAGCTCAATGTCAGAACCGGACAGTTTTGTGCAGTTTCGTCATCAATATTAGGGTACTTCAGAATTCATATGTCTCTAAAATTTCCGGTCCCTTCCCGTCAAGAGTAAGGTTTGTGCTAGAAAATTGTCACAATAACTTGGGCTATCGTCGGGGGTCGATAAATAAGTCTTTCAATGTTTTTCTTTAAATGCCAATATTGAGTTACAAGTATACTATAGAGTATATCAGGGGAGTATAACAGAGTATATCAGGAGATCGTTCAAGGTGGCCTCAATAACAGAAAAAGTGAAGGAATGTAGACTGCCCTGGTGTGGTCATATCCTGAGACGTGAGGATGACCATCTCATCCAAAAGGCTCTAGCAATTATTTCCGATAGGCCGAGGGGTAGAGGACAACCACCAGCCACGCGCTGGGATAGTATGGTCATTATCCCGTCTATCAGACGCCACTAAGCAAAGCACTCTTCACATCGAGTGTCACGAGAGGTCACGCGTGCGCAATCTAGGAAATGTCAACTGTGCAGATTATAACATAAAAGTCAACGCATTTTTAAAACCGTAATCATTCTTAAAGAATCATTAATAAACAATCATTCCTAATAAATCGTCTCTAGTCGCTGGCGGGATAATAAGTTTGCGTTTGTCACTTTTTTCTACTCGCGTAGTTTAATTAATTTCTTTTTGGTTAAATTATTGTGAAATATTAACCGTTATTTCGTAACTGATTATTTAATTTTTTAATTGAAATTGGATCAAATCTGCAAGAACATACGTATATTCAGAATTCAATAGTGCAATATTAATGAATTTCTTCAAGATGTAATACGTGATTTAGGCAGGATAATAAACTTCTTAAATATCACTAGAGATCACCGGCTGGTCGAGATTCGCCCACAAACCTTTTTGAGTACAACGAAATTTTCTATTCACAGAAAAACTTGTCAATTAATATAACATACGGTTGTCACAATAACGCTTTGACATCATCCCATACATGTGTATAAATGGTGTAAACCGTCTGGCATTGGTCTGCGTGTGGTTTTATATTAAAAATAAACAATAAATAACAGATTAGCTCAGAGTATGTTTAGCGGGAGGTTTAAAATGGGCTAATATTAACGTAGCTCTTACAGCACCTAATAAATGTTAATTCGAGAATTTGCGGCCGCATTTACACCGAAGCGAACTTTAAGTTCGCATGAAAATATCTATTTAATTTATTTATTATTTAAGCTTGGGATTTTTTTTGAAGAATCGATAGTATTTCCGGTGGCTTAAACTCGTCATTAATGCCAATAACGCATCTGCTTGCCTCCTGGTCGTGCAGATGTCCATGAAAATCAGTAGGAACTTAGCTGCCTGCTGCCTGCTGCCTGCTCTTTTGCACCCTGTAACATAAAAAAAAGTTTTGACCAGATATTTTTAACAGTGCGTTGTAAAAACTATACTGTTTTAACAAATTTGGTTTCCAGAGAATAAAATCACTAATATATTACAACCTAATGATTGTAATTACATTGTTGTACTTTAGTGGCGATATTAGCGGTGCAAACAGTCATGCAGAAAATCTTAAAAAAAATTACATGAAGGATTAACGTAGCATTAGGAATTCTTGGAAATATTCCTAGTATTTAAAAAATAAAAGCTTCGCTAATAGTGGTTACATTTGAAATAATATCGCTCGTTACGGGGACAGAACTGCTTAACTTAGCGATTACTACAATTTTTTTTATGTTACAAGGGGGCAAACGTGCAGGCAGCAGGCACTAAAGTGCCTACAGGCACTCATGGATATCTGCACGACCAGAAGGCCAGCGGATGCGCTGCCGGCCCTTAATGACGAGTTTAGGCCACCGGGCCGGCCACAATGCCGGCCACACGTTAAGCTACGACATCCTTACAGAGGCAGATATTAGTATAAACGTAAAACTATATAGATGTGTCAAAGTTAAAAGATTAGAGAGGGTTAGACCAAGAAATTTGAGGTAAGCGCTTATTGATTTAGCTGTAAGTTTCAGGTTATTATTTTATTTACCAATTTGTACAAATCGTGAATTAAATTTACTCACCACGTATAACGTATTAACACAGTCACTCACATTATTTACAATTATACACATAAATACGATTTAAGAATCACATTAATTTAGTACAAATACGAGTATATTAACGTAACAACGGATCAACACAAAAAACAGAATTGCATGTGACAAATATGAATACTTCAAAATACGGTCTTATCTTTTATTTTATTTATTTCTTCATTTCAGATACTACATAGATAAGACTTAACCTGAATGAAAAAAAATTGGAACAGATTTATCAGATATACGTAGATTCTAAATAATATTAATGACATTCTCTTCTTTCCTAATAATTATAGAGAATAGAATAGAAGGAGTAACTCTGTATATTAAAAATGTCCGTCGAATTACGAAAATAAGGAGGGTACCACATCTGCTTCATCGTGCATTTTAATCATTCCTTAACATATAGACACGTTTTCAATTGTTCTTTTGTGTTTCTCCTTATATTCTAATCTGCATATTAATTATATACGGATTCACAAAATGTAACCGATTCCTGACATTATTTTGAAATAAGAGAAATTAGTTATCTCAAATAGTCCAAAATTAAACACTGTATTCATAGAAGTTTTCCATATTTCTATTCCGCTTACGAAATAAAAAAAAATGGCATCCTTTTAAGTTGAATGTAACAAGGCATGTGCACGTTCTGTTAATAATAAAGGTGTAAAAATGAAGATAAATGTAGTTTAGTCTTCTTTTGGTAACTCTTAATTATATTCGCATATTTACTAACTCATAAAAAATACTGATGCTATTATATACCTGTTATTACAAAAACTTGAAACAATTAACAGAAACAACTGATATGAAGTCAAGGGCACAGCTGGTAGAATATAAAGTTAAAGAGTTTGTTTGTTTGTCTGCTTGAACGCGCTAATCTCAGAAACTACGGGTCCCATTTGAAAAGATCTTCAGTGTTCGATAACCAATATCGAGGAAGGCTTTATATTATCACGCTAAGACGAATAGGAGCGGAGCACCAATGAAGAATGTTTCTAAATCGTTTTTTCTTCCCTTTTGAGAGCTTTGCGTGCGCTGCGTAAACGGTAGTTTCTTAAAAATCATGTATGACAGAATTGTTCTCCTTTAAAAGGTCAAAATTAGTTCGCGAAAAATATGTATGTCTATCTTTTAAGGTTGGGTCACTATAAACTTTTTTATGCTAACCAAAGTTGTTCTAAGATAATGAATTACTGTGAAGGTAGTTTTAAATTAATCTTATAACTTTTGTGGCCCACGTATACGAAGTTGCGGGATACAGCTAGTGTTAATATAATAAGCTTTATCAGCACATAAAAACAGATGAGATTACAGTTAAGTGGTAATTTATTATTATTAATGAGGTTACCGAGGTTGGGTTACTAAGCAACTAGATAGATAGATGTATTGAAACCCCTCAACATACATCTCTATCTCCACGTCTATACAAATAAAAATGAATCGCCGAAATGTACGTAAGCGCATAACTTCCGAAAGGCTGCACCAAATTGGATTATTATCTTATCGGTGTTCGGTTTTGTTAGGGCAAGATTTCCATAATCAAAACACATTTATCTTGTTGTCTGTTTGTTACGGGCTATTTGTCGCAACAATTGCATCGATTTTGAGAAGGCATTAACTGGCAGGTTTTACAGGGAAAAGCATAGGCCAATTTACTTTTAGCAAAACAATTAGGGTTCTGCGCGACATAATTTAAGATCTCAAAATATTGCGGAATCACTGAGTTCACGCGAGCGAAGTCGCGGGTATCAGCTAGTTTATAATAAAAAGAAGAAAAAATCATAATACACTGATACATAGCATGGTTTACGCCTTAAGCTTGGTTACAGTATAATGCCAAAGAAAATATATTAGTTTTATTAAATACGGTATATTTTTTCAAAAAAATTAAGTTAATGACCATGTCTCAATTTCCAGACATTGACACACGAAAAAGCGAAAACACCTGGCAAAAGATACTTCCGTAGAGTGGCTACATAAGTTGAAAGTTTCCATTCCAATGTGTATTTTAACCCCTTGTCACTTAGGAGTATGAAAAATAGCAGCCGATTCTCAGACCTACTAAAATATGCATATAAAATTTCATCAAAATCGGTTAAGCCGTTTCGGAGGAGTATGGTAACTAACATTGTGACACGAGAATTTTATGTCAAAGGTATTATTTGACTAGCCACACGCCCCGGCTTCGCACGGGTGCAATTGAAACATATTTAACATTTCTCACTTTTTTTTTACTTTTTTATTATATTTAAATCTTCACCAGTTACTACAATAACACGTACACAAACTCTTGGGCTAAAGTTAAAAAACTACGTTAACTTCGCTGCAGCTAAGAACAATCTAGATCTATCAGGTTTCAAATTAAACAAAACTGCATCAAAATCGGTCAATTTGTTTAGTAGCTCCAATGCAACAGACACGTCAAACTTATAACAGCAGTCTTATTAATTTTTATTCGGGAGTTCAAAAAAGCTTATAACCGTAGTTAAAAGCTTTTGTATTTCTATAAAAAATAAAAGCGAAACTTCATCTTTCACAAAATCTCCAAAGCCACGGGACGTAACGGACGGAATGCGCTAATCTCAGGAACTACTGGTCCGGTTTGAAAAATTCCTGTTTTTTTTCTCATAAAGCAATTATATAAAAACAAATTAATTTATAAACATAATTTAAATATTATAAACAAAAAATGGCAACCGCTCCAAGTGCACACAGAGTGCTATGCTGCACAATTACGAAATCAAGCGGGTAATTGAACATTGCTTAAGTAATCTGCTTAAATAAATCTGCAAATCTAAGAATTACTTCGATATCTCCATCCAACAGAGATACAGCTATTTTTGTCGTTTTAACGAAAAGAAGTTTTTAGACAAAAAAACAAGAAACGAATAATAAAATATTTGTTAATTTGATAGTTTATGACTAAGCGTGCGACATTTTCTTGCGTTTTTTAGTAATTTGCAGTATAGTGCTAGAGCTTAGTGACCGATTGTCTTAATTACAAGAGATAACAAGCGTTGTTTTAAGTTCATATTGAGATCAGCTAGCCACTGTTATCAAATATCAAAATATAGTTTAATAGCACCATGCTTATAGCCGAATTGGGCCTGCGCGTCCGGGTACCAGAGTGCTTAGTGCGAGGTTTTCTAACTTTAACGCGTTGGTAAAGTTAACTTAAATTTGTATGGAGATTGATCAGCGCCGCCTAGCGGTAACGTGTGGTGGGGTTTGAATCGTGTACCTTGCGGATTTCAGTCCATACCTTATACCGTTGAGCTATTGAGGCTTTATTTATAAGACCACCTGCCCCTTTGCCCCGTTTTAAAACCAGAAGCAACATGTTTAACGAGATGTAACCAAGGCATCGATAACTAGTCGGTCAGTTTTAAAAACTGTGTCGAAATATTTAACAAGATTTTAGAACTGGAGACGCCAGTCGGTCATTGAACTCTAACCAACACATACAAATAGATTATGTAATTAACGATTTCCTTATTATTAGTATACTTCAGGTTTTATTTTAAGTGAACGTCAATATAATAAGCGTCTAGGTGTATTATTTATTTGAAAATAAAAACAATTTTTTATTACATTAATAGCGTACTCAGAAGGCAATATTTCTGCTTATAAAATGTAGAAATTTTTTTTTACAGTTGCATTTGACATCTATATAGGTAAAAGAAAGACGTGTTAGTTACACTATATATAGCTTAAGAACGGATGAACCCATTTGGCAGAAAATTGGTGGGAATGTAGCTCAGAACTAGGAGACGGACATAGGATAAAAAAATTAGGTCACTGAAACGAGTATGCTCATAAGGATATGTTTTTAATCTAAACCTCGAACGCTTTCGACCAAAATAGTATCAACCTTCATCCTGTAAACGAGCAGAACACCCCAAGCCATTTGATAGAATCGACATACTTTAACAAAAACACACAAAACGAAAACTCGCTCTCAATCACCGCGTCCGCTTCGCTACTAGTACCTAGTAACTTGCTTCAATCCCCGATCTTCTCTGCGTATTTTTTTCGACTTTCATACAAACTTTCTACCTCTATTTCATCCTTTTAAAAGTTTATTTTTGCTATTAAATGTAGATTACGTCATTCTCTGAGGTCCAATCTATCTCCATATCGAAATTCATCATATTTGTTTCATCGGTTTATATGTGATAACTTAACGAGCAAACAGAGTTACTTTCACATTTATACTATTAAGGACAATATAGCAATGCCCTTTCCAAAAATAAATATTTCTAAAAATAACATTCATAATTATACACGAATTTTAAAACAATTTATGAGTAATAAAAATAATGGTGTAATCCTACATAGACATTGAGAAACCAGTAAAAATTAAGCAAAAGTACTATAGCACAAGCACCCTAAAACATGATTAAAATAGCAAACTCAAAGATTATCATAATATACGCGTCAGTAGTATGGTGGCCAAGAACCACTCCTTGCACCGTGCAAACAAGACTTCTACGCTTTGAAAGAGTTGCTTGGTATCATGAAAATTACAACGTTCTCAGCTCTGGAGATACTTCTGGGGCTTCTGCCGCTGCACTTATATATACATCAGGAAGGAGCAGCGGCAGCACTCAGGTTTAAGATTCTACATCTGGGAAAAATTACAGCAGAACAAGGCCCACGAGTACCTTGGTGGATTTACATAATACGTGAATATCGTTTCCTTCTTTATAGTTGTCTGTTCTTTATAGTATCAAAGTGCGACTGCATACCTCGTGAATACATTATAGAAAGACACTATAAGTAGAACTTTATGAGCATGGTTAAGAAAACTTAGTTATCAATGAACTACACTTGGAAAGATCAGTGTACAGGTATATATATACACTGATCTTTCCAAGATGCGAGCAGGTACAGGACCTGGCATCTACTCACAGGAACTAAGCAAAGCTCATAGTCGGTTACTAAGCAATGATGCAGCTGATGAAATAGCAGAGATAGCAAGAAAAGGTTCAAACAGCCCGGTTTTTGGCTTCATGGTCCTGGTCTTCCCTTCAGCCTACTGAGATCGTAGTAGGTAGAAAAACCCATAGTTAACAACATACCAGATCAACGTAGGATGATAGATACTATCACTGGACACTGCCTACTAAAAAAAACCAGTTATTTAATTTCGGTCGATATTCCATTTGCAGGAGATGGATGGACGCACTAGAAACACCATCTCAAGTCCTCCGGGATTGCAAATGGAAAATACAGGGCAAAACCCTCGGGAGATCGAGATCTCTGCAAGAAACCCCAGCGGATGGGAGGTCGGCAAACCTTTAGCGGGCAAGGACTACTTCGTTAAAAAATAATGTATTGGCGGGCCACACTTGTACAATAATTATTTGCAACTAGGTGCCTAGTTATCTCTTAATGTAGTAGACTTTGTAGTAAAAAAAAATCTAAATTTTTGTATATCACTATTAAATTTTGCTCTCCTGTCACGTAATTGTTATCTACATCATTATATGTATGTGTATATATATATATATATATATATATATATATAAAAGTTCATGAAGCAAGCTTTGTAAAATTCCTATGAGAAAACAATGGCAAAGTGCCGTACGATTATTATCGTATAGTAAATTGTTTTATGGTCAATGCCGTTTCGGAAAGGCGATCAAAAGAAGGTTGATGTATGGATGTAGACGTCTTCTTACGTTTGTCTTTCCGCTATCTCCTAACTTTTAAACCACCCTACTGATTTTGACTCCATTTTTAATTTTTTTCTACGTTTATTAAACTTTTTAATATTTTTATTTAAAAAATGTTTATACCAAATCAGGTCGTGCTCAGTTCACAAAAATAGAGTCATCATAAATGGCTTTGACATGTTCGCTAGTAACTGATAGATAGAATCAGGCGTAACTTTGCGCAAGTCCCTGACATGCATGCAATAATAAACTACTCTGCCTAAATCCGCGAAGGAATATGAGGGAAAGTCGGTGCAATGCTGCAACCCGAAAGCTACACCACCGAATCCACCACCAAAGCACAGTACTACACTGACTTATATATATATTATAAATTCATAAATAGTATTTTTCCGATGTACGCCGACGCACGCTTCGCTTCGACACCAAAGCATCATCAGGAGATAGACTCTATAAAGGTTATTCGTAAAGTACTTTACTAACGTACTGGTTCTTTTCAGTAGACATGCCTTTCCGAAGAGATTAAAAATATTTGACGACCTATAAAGCCAATCTAAATTTAAAAGACCGTTAAATAAAAATAAAAATTGCTTTTTATGCAGGTTAAGCATTAAAGATCTACATCTATACATATAAATCAAATTGAAAGGCCTGTTTGTAACGTCGAAATGTATATACGATACCTATAGCAACAATGTAAGTTAAAACATTTTTGTCTGTCTGACTGCTTGTTTATTCCGGGTAATAAATTCAACGGCTGGGCCGCTTTGAACGGGACTTTCACTGGCAGATAGCTGATGTTCCAAGGAGTAACATAGGCTACTTTAGTTTTAGAATAACAATTAAGGTTCTGCATAAAAAATAAAAACCCTCAAAATTTAATAGAACCACTCAATTCACGGGGAAGAAGTCTCGGGTTTTAGCTAGTAAAAGGTTTTTACCTAAAAATCCCATTAGAGACTTATTTATATGTTTATAATTTCAGCTATATAGACTACATTCAGATGGCTTTATTTTAAAACAAATGTATTGTCAAGTCTCTATGACAGATTAGGAGATTGTGGATTACAATATTTTAATAATATGAGGGAAATTACACAATAATAATTGATTTTATTAATATAACATCATACCAAAAATAGGACTTATTGACTGTTCTAAACAAAGACAAACTGCCAATTGAAAATCGTCCAATAACCAACTACCCAAATTTTGCCGAATGGCAAGTAAAAGTTAGAAGGAAGATTTGTATCCATTTTTATCGAGGAAATTTCCCTATTTCTTACAAAAATGTCCGCCCTTTGGCGGGCGGCGGGAATAAAGTGAGTGGACAGTGAACAATACTAGTTTTTTTTTTCAGAGCATTCTTCCTAGCGTTATCCCGGTTAATTACCAGGGTTCGCTTAGATTGCAGTGGATGTGGCTGTGGGGCGAGTTAAGATGACCGATTACCGTCATCCCTGGATCCCCCACAATCTCTACAACCTTGCGACTCATATCACAAAGTGACATTAATCGGGTCCCACTGTTTTACGTGCCTTCCGAAACACTCAAGAGGTCGAATATCAAATATAAACCAGTGTTAGAATGGGTCACCCATTTATCACCTGGTTGCAGCCAGACCTATTTCGACCTACCCATTGACTCAAATGCCGACCACTGATTAGGCCATGACCTCCTCAAGGACTATTTCTGCTTTACTATAAGAAACGGCTTTTTAAACTGACTTATATATTTCGTATATATTATGTCGGGATTGCCCTACTAGTTTCGAACCCGTCCTGTATCCTTCCCATAAAGTCGCAACGAAGTAGTGCCGCGGTGGGAACTTCGCAATATATTTAGTCTACGCGTGAGTTTAAAAAGCCGTTTGTTATGCCGGCGCCAGACATATGTGGTTCAAAGTCTTTGTACATTTTTGTTTTGCTACGGACAGACAGACAGACTAACAGACGGAAAGATAGACAGTCAAACGAACAGACAGACGGACGGACAGACGGATACTCAGGTCAAACTTATAAAAGCCCTCTTTTTGCGTTGGGGGTTAAAAAGATAGTATCTATTGAGTATTTTGCTGTAAGAATATTATTTTTCAGTTACGTAACTTATTCGAACATAGCGGCAAGGGTTTTGAGAAATTCCCTTAAGTCAGACCTGAAAGCGGAAGCACAAAAACGTGATATCCCCACGGTTAGCTTCTTCTATTGGAAAAACGGTGAACAGATGGGTGAGTAAAATCATGAGGAAATGTTCTTACAACTTTAATGGTTTCAATTAATAGCCTATGTTAATCTTTGTACAACTTACCAGTTGAGTCCCGTCAACATTAATCCAGCCGTTTCGGATATTACCCGTAACAAACAGACACACGGACAAAATATTTTTATTATATAGAATATATTATAACTTTGTCTTGATAATAACAAATAGAAAAAAGGAATTATCCATTTTGGTGTAGCCGTTCGGAAGTTATGCGCCTAGATTTTGGCGATTCATGTTTATTTATATAGTTTCATAAATTTATTACTTGATTAATAACATAAATTACATAAAAATAAATAAATGCACGCAGGAGGAGCTTCCGATTGCGTCGAATGCCATCTACACACGTAACGATAAATCTTTGCGATTTATCTGTGCAAACCGGTTTGCGCAGTTTTTATCGATCGCATGAAAAATCGTTGTCGATTTATTTAGGCGGCAGTTGCAAATTCTATTATTCGGCGCCAGACGTAGCTTCATTAGAATGATCATTTCAATGATGACGTAGTCGGGCCAGGGACTTTGTGGCAAAGTTTTGTAGAACTTTGTAGACTTCAAGGACATAAATGTACAAACCTTTTGAGCTATGTCAAGCGCCGGCATTAGATAAAACGTTATAGATTACGTTTGCACAGTTTTATCTTCGCGTGGGGATGGCGATCGCTCATCCAAGTATTCCGATGCTGGCTGCGGCAACCAGGGGAGTGCTCTGAAATCGAGGAGACACGACAAAGGGAGACTTTTTTGTGTCATGTTGTTGTGTTTTTAATGTCACTTCGTGATATTAGTTAGGTTGTAGAGGTCGTGGGGGTTCCGAGGATGACGTCAGATGGCAATCGGTCATTTTAACTCGCCTTACAGCCACATCCTCTGCAATCTAAGCGGACCCTGGTACTTAACCGAGATAACGCTAGGAAGAAGAAGAGACATAAAGGAGATTAATGGGCAATAGCAGACGAATGAAAATTCTAGAATGACAAAGCCTGCCGGGTCTCCTAGTATATTATAAAGACAACAAGTGAAGATGCCTTCAGGTTAGAAAATCTTTATGTAGTGAAGAAGTTAGCAGAGAATTCGAGATTAAAACGTACTTATTGTGACATTAGTTCTGAGAATTTGCGAGAATGTGGTACTTTTAGTAACTTCGAAACTATTTGCTTTCGTCAACTAACTGTAACTACTAACTTTATAGAATTTATCTTTTAATCTAAAACTAATAATAAAATTATGCAAGAAAATTAACAACTGCTGGTACCTATCTCATGTCAGGAAAAATTATTTTGAACGAAATCGGACAACAACTTTTGAAGTTATTTAACAAATACGTTTATAGCGTATCAGATACGGATACCCTTCTATTTAAGCGTGTCTTGACAAGCTTTTAGCCTTTTTCTGTAGTTATTAACCTGCTTCGACAAGTAGACCATTACTTCACACATGTATACAGACTTCCAATGTATGAAGCCACGCATTATTTCAAACATCAGGTCAGAGCTACAATTTCTGCTATAAATCTTCATACGGAACTTTATATCTAGTACCCGCTGGCTGCACTAATGGTTCTATTTTAATTGGCTTATTAGTGTAATTTTCTTAGCGCTCCTATTCACGCGTCTATCTGTTTTGCTTATTATTTTCTTGCTTCGCCTCATATCAAACGTTAACATCTTGCTGGCAAATACGATAATAAAAATTTATTTTATTGAGTATGGTCTAGCTTGAACACTGTAATAGCAGGCGATATCAAAAAATAGAACAATTCCAGCTGATATAAATGAACATAAAAAAAATATGCATGTACACATATTCTTTTTTATAATTTTTTTTATATGACAGGGCAGCTAGACAAGTTGCGGAGTCACCTGACGGTAAATCACTGTGACGTGACGTTCATATTCATGAATTATTGTTGGATTGTGCACGGGAATGTGTGTTTTATTTCTATTTATTACAAGTGCACTAAAATGTTTTACAGGCATAAAATACAGTTAAGCACGAATTTTAAAGATAAAAATTGTAGTGTTTCTATGTATAAGTAATTCTTTTTATTGTTGTAATGTGGTCTCATTAATTAAATCCCAGTATGTAATATATTTAATTATTTAAACTGAGATCAACATAATACGTAAAGCACGTTTAATTTACGTTCAAATCTTACCCTAGCGACCCTAATAGGGAGATTTTCTTTAATACGTTAAACAAGCAAGTGGTTCATACGATCGCAAGTAACTACAGACACACAAAAACAAATGCATTGTCAGAAAATTCGCGGATTGAGAAATCAGTATACCCTTAGAGACTCAATCTAATTTCAAATAAAATGGCTAAGCATGTCAAGACATTCCCATATAGAAGGGTTTAGAAGGTATTTGTGAAATAACGTCAGAAGTTGTCTGATTTTCCTCAAAATAATTTTCTTAATGCTTTTATACCATGTCATATCAATAGGGAAAATTTGAAGTCTCTACATATAGTAGTGAGAAAATGTAAAATTTGATGCTTTTTTTAGAGTTAAAGGCTAACCTATAATAAAAACCAGAATTTCGTCCAGCTCATCGTTGGTTTTTTTCATTCGAAATAAATATTCCGTAAACATTAAAGGAATTATGCTGAAATATTTAAAACATCTTTATTATAAATATGAACTAGGGGTGTATAATATATGCTAGCCTCCCTAACAAGTCATAAAATAACCAATTGAAAATGATAAACTTAATCGTCTGGAACATCGTTGGTATTTTTTACATTTCACCATTCGAATTAAAGATTCCGTAAATATCAAACTTTGTATTCCTTAAATATATAAAACATCTTTATTATAAATATCAACAAGGGGTTAATATTATATGCTTGGTTCCTTAACTAGAAGGTTATGCTTGTCAAAAAATAATCAATTAAATTAATATTTTTAAAAAGGTTTAACTTATTTTCGTTAGTTTTATTTTTTTAGCCAACCCCATTTTCCCACGGTGCCAAATCGAAACTTAAATTTCGTCGTGGTGTGCTCTAGATGTTTTTATAGAATAATTTAAGGGTAAAAACAAAATCTAAACGCTATCTATATGTATTTTGTAAATCACCCCAACGGCGGTGGGGTTTGGACCGGGTACCTTGCGGATTTCAGTCCATACCTTATACCGTTGAGCTATTGAGGCTCGATCTATTTAATAAATAACTTAGCGTTTCTCTTCAATGACTATAAACGATATAAATGGAATAAACGATTTTGACTTTGAAACGACTATTGCACCTTCAGAAAACTCGTAAATGCGTGGCTTGTCCTTGACAAATGAGTATGCATAAATAATTATATGGTACTAGCTTTTATAATATGGTATTAGATCACTAAAGACTGAACAATAATCGCTTTATCTTTTTTATAGTCCACTATGAAAGTTTGTTATATATTAGCGGACCCGGCAGACGTTGTCCTGCCCAAATGTAAGCTATCCTATTTTGAAAGTTGGATCAAACTGCACACAGTTAAGATCGGCGTGAAGTGGCGGCAATGCTGTCACGTCAAGTGATGGTATTGTCGTCGCGTTTCGTTCGGTTTGTAAGACTTTCCGGTGGTGTAAACTTCTCTTTAAACGCTGGCTACGCATCTGCCTGCCTCCTGGCGATGCAAATGTCCATGGGCAGCGGCACTTTAGTGAACTCCCTGTCCAATTGACCCTTGTAATTATGAGATCGGCGTGAAGTGGCGGCAATGCTGTCACGTCAAGTGATGTTATTGTTTTCGCGCTTCATTCGGTTTGTGAGAGTTCCCGATGGCCAAAGCACCTCTTTAAAGGCCAGCAATGCTAAGACTCGCAGATGCAAGCCTTCTGGTGGTGCAGATGTTCATGGATGTTTAATTCCTTGAACCGTACCGTAGACCAGTAAAATACTGCGAAAATTTTTTCCTTCTTTTATCGTCATTAATATGGTTAGATAAGTAGTAAAAGGTACATTTGTACTAAGTTATTCATTATGTTATGAATACCAAAAAAAAAGAGTGAATAATGACCATCGACCAAATGATGAGTCTAAGGCAGATTGCACAGGTTATCTAAGTACGTAACAACAAATTTCCATAATTTGTTTTCTTTTTGTAAATGTGTCTTCCAATGGTTCAATAAAAAAAAACGCATTATTTATTGTATTTATTATAAACCAGTTGAACAAGTTCAGCTGGAATATTTTATCGACTAATCGCTTTAAAGGACAACAAGGATTTGTCAACGTCGTAAAGATGTCAAATTGTATCTTACCTAGACACATTTGTTTTTATATCTTATACCTAAATGAGATCCGCGCGATAGCGTTTTGTGGGCCATATTTTGGCTCTATCTCCCTGATTCATCGTGACATGCGTTGCACTAGTGATTCCAGTTTTTTATCCTTGTATAAATAAACGTTGATGAATATCTTGCATAAATTCGAGTCGATTGAACGAATAAACTATTAGTAGCTTATAAAAACGATAGCATTCTTTAAAAATAAATAAATTTATTCAAAAAAAAATAATCGTTGATAAATATGTTGTATAAATTCGAATCGATTGAACGAAGAAACTATTAGTAGCTTATAAAAATGGTAGCAATCTGTGGTAGCAGTCATTAACTGACTTTAAAAAAATGAGGATGATGTAGAACAAACTATTATTTAAGAAAATTTCATATTTTTAAAGGTAAAGGAAAATTCTATTAAATATGAGCTACCGGGTCTAGCATTTTATCTTTACCGTTATAAATAATTTCTGAATAAGAGAATTAGTTACAATTTAATACAAATGTGATGTATCATGAAGACATATTAAAACTAGAGAAGCCGGTAGACGTTGTCCTGTCCAAAGGTTGGGTTATTTACTATTTACTGCATTCTATTATCCTGTTTCTGTTCCCGTTCATAGTTTGACTTTTTGGGTACGTATTTTGATGTAAATTTGATAAATTACAAATCCTCTTACAGCTTTAATTTAAATGGTAAGCAACTATGAATATTTTTTGTCGATAAACCTATTATTATTATTTTTGTATTATTTTTCAATATTATTATATTAAAATAGCTGTTCACGACTTCATCCGCGTAAAATTAAACTTTTCAGAGCTCTTAAACTACCTCAATATGACTCTATAGAAGTATCACTTCTTACAGGATCTATAAACTTCTTTCCTCGCTAAATTTAATATTTGTACCGGTTTTTTCGATTTCGTTACAGGTGACCTATTATATCTAAAGCCTAGTGTGCTTTGAACTGACCTTTTTACGGATTTTTGTTCTTTGACCGATGAGCCATCGAGGCCTCAAATGAAAGTAAATACAAAATATTTCATAGTAGCGGCCCGCACCGGCTTCGCACGGTCATTCTTTTTTTCTGGTTTCTCAGTTTCCACCACAGGCTAAATACCTGTGCCATTTGAAAGTACTATATTGTATTCATTATTTTCTTCACTCTTCATTCCTATCGTTCTTCTAGTTCCTTATACCTTCAGTTTAGTAATGAATATGTGCCCGCGACCTCATCCGCCTTAAATTATGTAAAGAATAGACTCAATTTAAACTATAGCTTTTCTCGATAAATGAGATATCTAACGCTGAAAGAATTTTTCAAATCGGACCAGTAGTTCCTGAGATTAGCGCGTTCAAGCAAAGAATCAAACAAACAGACAAATGAACTCGTCAGCTTTATATATTAGTATAGATATAGATATACTAATATATAAAGATATATTCCTAATATTAGCCCATGCTAGAGTTTCCTCCTCTGCAACGCAAAAACCCCTCACCGCACGGCGAATCAATGGAATGAAAGAAAGAAAGAAACTTTATTCAGACATAAAATAAATAAACAACAACACTATATCTAAAAACTTAAGTCTACTACACACAAAAAAGTAAAAAACAAAGAACAACTAAGCAAATAGACATAGTGCTGCCATTATTTTGAAAGGGATAACTACTCATGCTAAGAAATTCGTCGCGTTTTCTTTTCCTAAAACAAAAAGGCATATAAAACATAGCCAATAGGTCTTTCATTCCTTATCTTCATAAAAATAACAATGGCTATCGTTTAACGAGATTCCTCAACAGTTCCATTATACATGTAAATTGACTATATGACACACGGACGTCTGTTCCTAAGGTAGACAACTTATTGCCTGTGTTATAGGTAACAGCCGTCTGTTATAAACAAATATCTCTTTTTTTAGAAATATATAAATACATACATATGGATAATATACCCAGACTCGAGAAGGGAGTCCAACCGACGAACCCCGGAGCAGAAGGCAGGGTCACTGCCCACTGCGCCAACGGGCCATTCAAGTCTTAAATAAAGAAGCAAGTTTTTTAGAGTTCCGTAATCCTATGAGGAACCCTTATAATTTCGCTCTGTCCGTCCGTCCGTCTGTCCGCCCGCAAGATGGTCCCCTCTAGGATATCCAAAATACTAGATGTACTTGAAATTTTGCATTTTAATAGGACATTTTAAAACTCATTAGAAATTATTTCACAAACACCTTTATCGCGTATCACATACGGAACCCTTCTATGTAAGCGTTTTTTAACACGCTCTTGGCCATTTTATTTCTAATTTCGTGTAAATTGTAGCTCACAAAAGCAACAATTATTTATATTTATACTAATATATAAAGTTGAAGAGTTTGTTTGTTTATTTGCTTGAACGCGCTAATCTCAGGAACTGCTGGTGCGATAAAGCAATATTTATTTATTCCCTTTTTAAACCGCACATGAAATGGAATCTTAGTGATGTTGTTAAATTATTTAGAGGGTTTTATTTTTTGCGCGGAAAGCCAATTATTTTTTAAAAGTGAAATAGCCTTTGTTCTCCTTGCAACATTAGCTATCTGCCAGTGTAGGACCTGCGAAATCGGTCCAACAGTTTAGAAGATTACCCGGCACAAACAGACGGACAGACAAAAATGTATTAACTTGTGTCTTTGTTCTAGGTATTGTATATACATATATACTCATGTGCAATTAGTAAAAAAAAGGAAATTCGACATTACGAACATACACTTCAATTTTATTTATATGTATAGATTAGTTGAAAGAACATATGAAAAATGTATGTCTAATGCCGGAGCCAGACATAGCTCAAAGTGTTTGTACATTTTTGTCCTTGAAGACTAGAAAGTACTACAAAACTTTGAGCAACTACACAAAGTCCCCCGCCACACTGTAATTGAACATTGAAATGAGCATTTAAATGAAGCTATGTCTAGCTCCAGCATTAAAAAAGAGTCTTGAAAATATAGTTAGTTCATATTCCGCATGTAATGCATCTTATCTGTGAAATATTCTGAAATACATTTTTACAGTACAATTCTTGTGACAACCCTAGTTATGCCACTTAAAACTTGTGTTGTTTTGCTTTATTAATGCGTTGTTCCGATTAAAATTCAATAAACATGTATATATACATAATTGTGCATTGTATGACTTATCTGCTAAAATGCTGATGGTTTACATTAGTATTATGTATTTCTAGCGGACCCGGCATACGTTGTCCTGCCCGAACTTACTTTTACTATACTCTATTATCCATTCCGTTCCCTTTCCTTTTTCCATTTCCCTTCCCAATATTTTCGAAAATTACCGTTAGCAAACAGACAGTCATTTTGAAGTCTCAATGGAAAGCAAGGTCATTAATTTACACATAGATTGTAATTGTCGAAATCTTTTTTAAAATTCGTCTGTCTTTCACTTTTTTTATTTCGCAATTGGTTTATTATTTTACCTTGCGTTAAATACTGTAAATCACTGTTGTTCATTGTCCTTCCTCCTTCCGCATATTATAAAATGAACGAGTAAACATTTAATAAAAAAAAACTACATTTAATAAATAAAAAAAACAGTGTTTACTACAATTAACTGTGTTGTAAATAAGAACATAAGATGAGTGTTAATTTTTCAACCTACTTCAAAAAAGGAAGAGGTTGTCAATTTCACAGTTTTTTTTTATGTTTGTTACCTTAGAACTTTCGACCGGGTGAATCGATTTTGATGATCCTTTTTTTATTTGGTCCAACTCGTGACTATTTGAAGTCTAATTTTTTTTAAGAGAATGATGGAGTCCTACTAATATTATAAAGGCGAAAGTTTGTACACATGAATGTATGGATGTATGTAAGGGATTTATTAAAACTTTACAATAATGTAGCTTATACATCAGAATAAGACAGGCTATACATTATAAAGATATTGTGTGAATTTTACCAAAATAAATGTGAAGTAAGTAGGAGAAAATTTTGCCACCTGCGAACGCCATTAACGAAAAAATAGTGAATCATTATGGAACGGGAAAGGAAACGGGAACGGGTGGGTACATTATTATAGGATAATAAAATGTAATAAATAGTAAGTAACCCAACGTTCGGGCAGGACAGTGTCTGCCGCGTCCACTAGTATTACATGTATATATATGTTACTTTGAATGAAGGACCTGATGGAATATTATTATTACCTTGTTCTTTCAGGTGTTCGAGAAACTTCTAGAAACGCAATCAAAAGAAATATTCAATAAACTAATACCCATAGCTGGAGATGTTGGTCAAGAGGATCTCGGGCTAATTAGTGAAGACAGACAAACCCTTATTGATAATGTTAACGTTGTGATACATTCCGCCGCGACGCTGGACTTCGAAGAGACTTTGAAGCCAACAGTAAATATTAATATTTTGGGAACGAGGCGTGTCACGGAACTTTGTAAACAGATAAAGAATTTGAAGGTATAAAAATATTTATTACTCTCCTCTTATAACATGTCATTTAGTGTATGCTCCGATGTACACTGCGGACACTGTAAGCTGAAACGTCAATTTTGTATACTGTAAAGGTGTTCCTTTCCGTTTGCTATACTGGTTACAGTTTAAAACGGACGCGGTCCAGTATACTGACATCCCCATGCATTTTTTCCATTTTCACTTTTACAAACCCACGATTTGTCTTCACCCACCATTTTTTAATAATATAATACTGTTACATAGTTAAATTTCACTGTTAATTTTTTTTAAAGGAGCTGCTCTGTTTCTGATTTATTATGTCATCATAGTACTGAGAGCACTGTAGCTCGAAAGCGCCAGTGCTTACAGTACAAAAATCGCTACTATTTTTGACGTCATATATTTCCAAAGGGCACTGCGGCAATATACTGGCAGTGTATGCCGGAACGAATTTATCATCAGCGCGAGTACTAATCACTGCCCGCAGTGTATATCGGAATATAGCCTTAATTTTACGGATAATCTAGGAAAACTCAAAAAGGCATGTTATGTAAAAGTCAGTTGTTAAATTTTATAAATAAATATTGCAGGTTTTGGTCCATGTCTCATCGGCCTACGTGAACTCGTATCTGACTGAGGCACACGAATCGATATACGATGCACCAGGTGAAGTGGACTCGGTCATTAACATAGCGTCCAAACTTACTGATCAGGCTTTGAATGAACTCGAGAGAACGTAAGTAAAAATTGAAATTGGGTTACTTAAAATTTACCATGATGAAGAAAAAATATTTATTCATTCATTTGCTTTGAGAATGTAGCTTCATCAGTAGCCGACATTTGATACGATTGCTAGGTTAAGCAGTTCTTAACGCGGCCGGGTGATAGGTGATCCATTCTAATACCGATTTTTAAAACCTCTGACCTCTTCCGTGTTTCGAAAGACACGTAAAACAGTGGGTTCTGATTAATGTCGCTAAGTGATATTCGCCGGGAGATTGTGGGGGTTCCGGGAACGAAGTGAGGGTGGCCCAAAGCCACTACCTCTGCAATTTAAGCAGACCCTGGTACTGGACCCAGTATAACTCTAGGAAGAAGAAGATTTGTTTGTTATATGACTCATAAATTTAGTATTAATTATTTTTTAGACTGCTCAAGAATCATCCTAATACATACACGTTCACAAAGCATTTTGCAGAACATGAAGTCAAGAGTTGTGCAGATCTGTTTCCATGCACTATCGTCAGACCCACAATGAGTAAGTATACATTTGTTACTATCATTCTTTAATAACGTAGAATCTGATTAAGGTAGTAAGTAATAGGTTCATAAACGGCAAATAAAGTGTTGAGTAACTCACTGACAAACTCATCTCTCTCAAAGTGTCTCACTCTTGAAGAATAATATTTTTTTTTTGACTCAGTGTTTTTAAAATCCGTGTGCATTTAAATACACACACACGCATAAATGTTTACTTGTGATCTTAAATGACAATTAGTTTATTCAAGTACAAATTGACTGCCACTTTAAGAAACAAGTGGTCCTAATCGTTGAATTGTGCATAAATAGCACTTTGCCTCATCTCTTGTATTTCTGTATTTAAGAGAATTATATACAGTGATATTTTTTACCAGTTGTAGCTGCGTGGAAAGAGCCTGTACCAGGATGGACATGTTCCAAGGTTGGGCCTCAAGGATTCCTCATGGGCGCAGCCAAGGGTTAGTATGTTTCCATATACCTGTGTCCTACACTATAAAAATGTACGCGAAAGCATTTTAGACCAGAGGCGCCAAGCACGAACATTTCTTACCGTTCGAAGTCGACGAGTCGACTGTATTTGATAAAAATGTTCGTGCTAGGCCCACTGGAGGCAAGTCTTTATCGTGTCACGGACGCTAAGAAGGGTCCGCTGTGGGCCTTGCACGAACATTTTCAAAGTCGACTCGTTGACTTCAAACGGTTCGAAATGTTCGTGCTAGAGCCTCTGGAAATGTCAAAGTCAAAATCGTTTATTCATATAGGCTTTTTTTTTATACGCACATATGAACGTCATACGTATAATATTATTATTTTTTAAATCATTTAATAATTTGGTGATAAAATTTACGACTTAAAAGTTAAGTTTACAAGGGTTCCTCGCGCCCTGCACTGAGTATATATCTATACTAGTAAATAAAACTGAAGAGTTTCTTTGAACGCGCTAATCTCCTATCTAAAGTTGAAGAGTTTATTTGTTTGTTTGCTTGAATGCGCTAATCTCAGGTAATACAGATCCGAATTGAAAAATTCTTTCAGTGTTAGATACCTCATTTATCGAGAAAGGCTATACGCTATATGTCATCACACTAAGACTAACAGGAGCGAAGCACTAATGAAGAATGTTTCAAAATCGGGGGTTCTTTTTCCCATTTGAAAGCTTCCGCTGGTGTGCGCTGAGTATTTACTCAGCGTTGAAGTTTCTCAAAAGTCACGTATGACTAAATTGTTCCCCTTTAAAAGTTCTAAATAAAAGTCCGCGTCCGCATATGTCTGTCTTTTAAGGTTGGCTCAGTATAACCTTTTTTTATGCTAATCAAATTAGTTCTAAAACAATGCCTTATTTGTGAAGGATATTTTATAAACATAATATTAACCCTTCCTTCCTAGCGTTGTCCCGGTTAAGTACCAGGGTCCACTTAGATTGCAAAGAATTTGGCTGTGGGGCGAGTTAAGATGACCGATAGCCATCTGACATCATCCTCGGAACCAATTTTTTTGCCTATGTAAAATTAATATCGAAATTTCACGAAATAGACTGTAAGTAGACACGATGTATTAGTTATTACGTCGCTATAAGGTACTGACAAAGTTTTAATTGCTTTTTTTATTAATCAATAAACATACTAGCTGTGCCCGCAACTTCGTCCGCGTAAAATTAGGTAAGAAAAAAAAATAGATCCAATTTTAGCGCGCCTTTCTCGATAAATGGGCTATCTAACGCCGAAAGAATTTTTCTAGTCTGACCAGTAGTTCCTGAGATTAGCGCGTTCAAGCAAACCAACAAACTCTTCAGCTCTATATACATATAAATATAGATAACAGCGAAAGGACAGCTGGCACGTAATATCGAAAACCGTGTGACGCGCAATGATAAAATTTGGCAAGAAGGTAGTTTGTAGTTTCACACATCCGCTAAGAATGGATTTATCGATGGAGCCAGATTAAGATCTAAGGGCACTCGCAATTATACGCGGACGTAGTCAGGGGAAACAGCTAGTTTTTACATATTTGCCAGGATCCACCTTAGGACACCTTTTTACAGAATACTTGATTTACTTTTCGGATATGCCCAACATTCACCTTCAACTAAGTTAAACCTTGTAACTTTTCTAAATTGACCTCAATATAGGTGTTGCGGCGCCATTTTATGACATGAAGTTCACAACTGTCCAATTAGATACACAATTCCTAGCTGGCAAATTATCTATATCAAAGGCCAGCTCCAAGAAAACACTATACACATTACTCAAAGCTCGGCAATGCATCTGCGAGACAATATTCGAGGACAGTTGTTGTTTATGAGTGTCAGTAGTGAGGTAGGTGAGCTTTCAGTAATCTTCCAAAACAAGGAATATAATCTAAAAATATCTAAGAGTTTCTCTTTCGTGGGAATAGGTTGACATTAGGGTTGAAATTTGAGCCTGCGTTTCTACTCAATAAGCTGAAAAAGGCTTAAATTAAAAATATATTAAAGTCTCTATATGTATATTAATATATACAGCTAAAGAGTTTGATTGTTTCCTCGAACGCGTTAATCTCAGGAACTACTGGTTCGATTTGAAAAATTCTTCCAGTGTTAGATAGCCCATTTATCGAGGAAGACTATAGGCAATATATCATCACGCAAAATTTATTAACCTAATTATACGCGGACGAAGACGCGGGCAACAACTAGTAAAATATAAAAGGTCGCATTATTTATCGTGCCTCAACGCACGTTTCGCTTCGACACCGAAGCATCATCAGGAGATAGACTCTACAAAGGTTATTCGTAAAGTCGTAAAGACTTGCATTGGGTTGCAGCATTACACCGATTGTCCCTCGTATTCATTCGCGGATTAAAGCAAAGTAGTTTAGTTTCTCATGCATGATAAGTATTCTGTTCTGTTTTACAATAAATATTCTGTTACATATTGTAACAAAATGTTTATTGTAGAAATCAATGAAACAAATAATTAGGCAGCATTATCGACATTAGTATAGATGCCAAATTCTTAAGATTCTTAACAAATTGTCTTGCAATAAAATAATAGTTGTTGAGAAACAATTGAACATAAAGATATTTTTTAAGCATTTGGTTAGTATAAGAACATGTTACTCACCGGATTATACCACCAAGCCGGCTGCATGTAAATATTAATAAATCCAAGGGAAAGCATACAAAATTACACATAAGAACATTATATTTTGTTTTAATGACAATGATTATAGATGCCTAATGATTATTATGCCTTGTTATAGTCATTTTTCACAGGTCTGAACGTCTGAATGTTTTGAATTTAGAGAATCTTGTGTGAAAGACAATTGACGAGTTGTGTCAGCACTTTGGAGCCATTGGCATCATTAAGGTCAGTGTTTACCTCCTTAATATATTATAATACTAAATTTATCTTATTTCATAATTGAAAAAAGATAAAACAATGTTACAAAAGCATATTGTAGCAATATATAAAAATCCAGTGTCACTATGTACCTTCACAGTGAACGACTTATGAAGTCAAGTGAATTATGATCAGGAAAATTGGCATTTATGTCCAATTTCGTCCAACTTAAGCCATAGGATAGTTTTTAAAATGATTGCCTATTTTTTTTTAATTTTGTCTTTTAAATCCTTACTAAATCAATCATCCGCAGCAACATGTAGTCGGGTCTACTGGTAATTTTGTATTCAACTATTGAATATTTATTACAGACTGACAAAAAAACTCAAAGACCTAAAGTATGGATGTACAAAGACAAGTCTACTGGGCAACCAAAAGGAGAAGCTACGGTCACCTATGAAGACTCCAACGCCGCATCGTCCGCCATCCAATGGTTCGACGGCAAAGATTTCATTATAGTTTACTCTATAAAATGCTCTTTCAATATTAGCTGTATAATATATAGTTAAAAATAGTCCTGTAATAATTGTAAAAACTTGATGTACTTGCATCGTATCCTTAAGAGGCACTAGGTTTTTAGGTAGTGCTTTTTCAACGTTTTGAATGTCACTGTCAGTCACTAAGTACAAACGAATTTTGCTCAACTCCTTCAGAATGTAAAAAAATCTTCTGCATTAGAAATATCTGAACCAGCAGCTACTTTTTCATCTGCAGTGCGCTTGAGATAGCCACCAACACCATCAGCAGCCCCTTTCCCGTGCCCGGCTTCAAAGAAATTCCATGTTACGCGAGCGATATTGTATTCGCTGAATATTCGGTGACTTATGAAATAAAGATTTTGCTTCTGTCGGTACTGAGTAGCTGATCTATCAGAGAAAAAGTGAAAAAGTGAATTGTAAGCTCTAGAAACATTGTCGCGAACAAAATAGTTTTTAATATTGTCAACCAGACGGATCTTCTTTAAGGAATCTTGCCGTCCTTTTATCACTTTATTTCGCCATTAAGTGTAGAAGCTTCTTTCTGAGAAAAATAGATACAATATATGAGTATTTCAGTTTTAATAATGTGTTTAATAACGTTAAAAACAACTGCGTTACCGATGCAACTACTGCGTTACATTTTTACAGTAACGACTCGAGGTGGGAATCGAACCCACGACCCCCGGAACTGAAGGCAGGGTCACTGCCCACTGCGCCAACGGGCCAGCCAATATATATATGTATATAACACAAGTACAATTCACACATTATCTTTATAATTCATAGCCGTGTTATTCTGATGTATAAACCATATTACGTCGTTCTTGATTGGTATCTCTAGCATCGCTTAAAATACTTTAGCAAATATATAAGGAACCCTTTAATAAAAAAACAAATGCCATATTGTACATGAAACAAAGAAATTGCACAATGGTACGTCACGAATGACTTGTAAACAGCGATGCAATTAATGTTTTATGTAAAAGAAAGCCATTTTTAAAGTAGGTCGCCCTTTTGACAGAAACGGTCATAAATTTAATGCAAAATCGTGCGTTACAATTATTAGGTATTTCATAATCTTATATATATTTCTTATAGGCCAGAGGGCAAAGTTAATCACTATTATTCAGAGCCTCAATAGCTCAACGGTATAAGGTATGGACTGAAATCCGCAAGGTACCTGTAATAATAATAATTTTCGATTATTAGATGTTGATAATCGTGTTGTTTTACCAATAAATAATCAAATTCGTATGAAAGGTGGGAGCGTAGGTCGATATGCTCAACCACTGCAAAGGAAGATCTTCGTGTCTGGGCTAGTTGGAGTTGCCCGGGGCGGCCGCACCTCGCCGGCAGTTGTTCGTCGGAAGGTGGACAGATAGACGAACAGAGCAGAGTTTCTTTAAGGACTGCGGAACCCTAAATCCTTGCGGTGAGAACCGGACAGTTTAATTTTAGTGCCGCTCTGCAAGTATCTCATTAACTTATGAGCAAACTGTTTTCTTACTTGAAACATTTTGTCGAAATATATAAATAGATTTATCTAAGTATTTTAACTACATTATATTTCAAAAAATTGATTGTGTGGGTGATTGCAGTTAGAATATTGATTCAAACTTTTGTTTATGTCTAATATATACAGAATTTGTAACAGATAAACTTCCATTTGGTATATACTTTCTTGCTCCAAGTATTCTATTATTTTAGTTAGATTTGTAAATTCTCAAATTCAAAAGATAGAGCAGTAAGATTATTATTGCAAAGAAAACATAGTTATATCACCAAAAGATGGAAGCTAGTCTCATTATTTACAACAATTGTTACGAACATATGTTATAAAATATTCAATTTTCTATCACGATAACTTTGGTTCTGAAGGGTTATTTTCTATTCTATGTTTGTTTAATTTATCTAATAAATAATACTGATTTCAATATGTTAAGCGGAATCTCGATATCTCAAATGTTAAGGGAAATACAAAAAATTTCGACCTAAGTAGGCGCAATTTTTGAGTTTATTTTTCGAAGTTTGTGTCAAAAAAATAATTGATTGATGATGAATTCATATTCAGTCTTATGTTTTACTAATTTCGACTAAGTCTGATTTTTTGAATTCGATTGTATGCACTAAATACATTTTGTTCAAGTTGCCAAGTGTAAATAATTCGAGATATCGAGTATTTAGACGTTTAGTGAAAGAGAACGGCATTATTTTTCGACTTACTGAGGATTTCGAATTAACAAGGTTGCAATTAACGAGATTCCAGGTTAATATTAACATTGCTTACATTAAAAAGGAAAAGTACAATTTACATATATTTTCATAGTTCTCTTACTCGTTCTCCTTTAAGATGTTAGGTTAAACTTGCGCTGGTTTGCCGTCATAGGTCTGCTTTTTGGCGAACGAGAGAAAGACCTCCTCAAGTGTGGTTTCCGTGACCATAGAAGGGTTCCGTATATGAAATGTCCTCTTTTTCTTTAATCTTTGACGACTGTGTACTTCTTATGTGCCAGTTCTACTAGTCTTCCTCGCGAAAAAAGACGTTAGAAATGTTGGCGACAACACTAACAACATAGAAACTTTCAAGTCACTGCAACTAATAGTTTGGAAACCCTAAAAGTGGACCACCTTTCGGTACTTGTGGTACAGACGGACGGATGGAAGGACAGACGGACGAAGCGAAACTATAAGGGTTCCTTACAGGACTACGAAACCCTAAACATAAGGAAATCAAAGACACTTTTTATACAGCAGGAGCTTAGAATCTACACATATAAATATGTATAGATTCTAGACTCCTCGTAAGTGGATTCGACAGCACACATAATAAACTTCAATGTCATCAACTTTATTATTATTCGAGTATATTCCTATTTCTGTGTTTATTTAAACCTACTTAAAGTTCAAGGCAATCTGACAAACATCAAATTATATACATATAGTCTTATTCTTCTTCTTCCTAGCGATCTCCCGGTCAAGTACCAAGGTCCGCTTAGATTGCAGAGGATGTGGCTGTGGGTCCAGTTAAGATGACCGAGTGCCACCTGACGCCATCCTCGGAACCTATATTTTGCGGCAGTGTATACTTACCTTAAAAGCTTATCGAACTTGGAACGATATGTCATCGACACGAGTATGTATACAAAGTGTCATATAAAAGTTAAGCAGAGTTTACACATGAGTAGCAAAACAATTTAAGTATTACGAATACGTGTATTTTTAAATAACCATTTATATATATACACATATATATTTGTGTGTGTGTACAACTAACCGTGCCGTTTGTCCGGGTAAAGCACGCAAAAATCCTTAGACTCCCTTACTCCGGCCCTGTCGAAGTATCCCTTCTTAGGAAATGTACTAACTATATACTACCACATTTCATCTTTGTATGTCCCGCGGTATTCGAGATTTCGTGATAGGTGACCTTTCTATATTATATATATTTATTTCTTTAAGTACCCCATGACTTCATCCGTATACCACCCTCATCGCTTAGCAGTTTAAGGAATAGTATACGACCAATTCTCAGACCTACCAAATGTGTACAAAAATTTTCATAAAAATCGCTCAAGCCGTTTCGGAGGTATTTAGAAGCAAACATCGTGACACGAGAATTTTATATGTTACATATATAAAAGCATTAAGTATTTATTTACATTTTTTTATGGCAAACGATTTACACACACGTGCATACATTTTATTATAGGCGATGTCAAAGCGTAGTCATGACGACCATGTAAAAATAACAATGTATTTTCTTAATTAGGACATTTAATGACATTAAATTGTCAAATGTCGTAGTAATAAGAATAAAAATTTTGTACACAGCTTTTAATAAAAATAGAATGCGCAAGTCTAAAGACTTCTGACCAAATTTCCACTTGCCGCCGATTCTTAGTTGTAATTATTTTATTAAGTTACAAATGTTTCATTCCTTCTAAACCTAATTCTTTCTGTCAAAATTAAAGTAGTCTTGTTATTGCTTCCAACATTACCTATCTGCCAGTAAAAGTATTGCCAAATCAGTCCTGTCGTTTATTATTACTATTTTTTAATTTTATTCATTTAATCGTAATCAACAGCGGTATACATAATATGTGTTACAAATTTTAATGTACGGTAAATTTAAGGCCAAAACGATTACATTATATTATTGCAGATTAAAACAAAAATAGTGTCCTTAAAGCTGCGCAGAGAACATAAAATTAGTACAATTAATAATTTAGTACAAGTCAAGAAATACCAAAAATACAAAAAAGTTAATTAACCAAGACTATGATCAGGTGGGTTGCAGGGGTATGCAGGTTAAGCGAGCTAGAGCCATTGCTCCATCTCCCCTTAGAGTATGTCAGCCCTCTTCATCATTCATAAAATTCTTAAAGAAAATGGAAAATAAAGAATATAGTTCAGTGCAAGTCTTGTTAAGATGTCTGTTTGTTTGTTCGTTTGTTACAAGTAATCTCCAGATCTATTTTGACAGAGGGTAGGTCTATAAATAAAAGTTCTAATGATGGAGCCAGACATAGCTTCATTTGAATGATCATTTCAATGATCATGTAGTGTAGCCGGGTACTTTGTGTAACTGTGCAAAGTTTTGTAGTACTTTGTAGAGTTCAAGGACAAAAATTTACAAACACTATGAGCTATTTCTGGCTTCAGCATATAAAAGTAAAGCCAACAATATTAATCAAAAATGTTGAATCTAACTTTGGGATGAAGTTGTTGTTCTTGAGAAATGCCTTCTATTGAAGTATTGCATGAAATAAAATGGCATTTTATATGGAGATATTTATATATTACAAAACACTTCTTGTTAAGTACATCTTATGAAGCCCTGATTTTCAAGCGAAACATACATTGATTGTAAGATGGCGTACTCTTTCGCCATCGCCGGCCGTCTCCAAGGAGACCAGCGTCGACAAGGAGATACCTAAGGTATGGACACTTATTACTAGAATTGATTTAATACAAGAGTTGTATGTAAAAAATTTCACTTAAACTTTGTACTGTTACCGCTTTCTCCCTGCTCTTATTTCATTTTTTTTTATTTTATTTGAAACGTTACACCAACAAAATAAACACTCGTACAATATATCATAAAATCTAGCAACAATAATCATGTTAAAATGTCACCTCAATTATAGGTATAAACTAGTATGTTATAAAAAAAAACTTACATTGACAACAAAATAAAAGTTAACTTAAAAAAGATAGAGCAAATTAAAGCAAAAGAAAGTACAATTTATATTAATATATCTCGATACAAAAGGTTAAAATGGAAGCTGAAATTAATAAAAGCGCTGTGCGAGTCCAAGTTACAAAATTAAATTATACATCGAACAAATTTTGTGAAGTATACTTACAGGTTTAATTAGAGGTAGCGCCATGCTTGTAGCCGGGCCGGCGCGTCCGGGTACCAGTACCTCTTTCTCACATGAGATCGGCGTGAAGTGGCGGCAATGCTGTCACGTCTGGGTTTTATCGCTTTGCCTTCGCAATTTGTGATAAATCGTAAAATATGCCTCGTAAAATAACTTTTAAAAGTAATGTTATATAAGAGACTGAGCTGCATTTCAAAGAACGGACGATAAGATCTAAGATTTTGCTGGTCGAAATTTTCTTAGCTAATGTAACCTTTTATTTATTTCATTAATAATTATTTTGTTAATATTCTCTTGCATACCGTTCAATTGAACCGTTGGTGCTGTGGGCAATGACCCTGCCTTCTACACCGGAGGTCATGAGTTCGATTCTAGTATCGAGTCTAGGTGTATTATATATATTTATGTGTTTAAATATTTATTACATAAGAATGTTGTTGACTTTAAGGCTTTTTAAAGGTTTATCTTTATCTTTTATTCAAATTATAGTAGCATTTTCAAAAGTGTATATATTTTGTATTAATATTTTCTTAATTTCTTTACTTACTACCTGATTTCGGCGATTTTGTTCATTTGGATTAAAACTTCTTTAAATTCCATACATTTTAACAAATACACTTTTTTAAAACATTACCTATAGCCTAATTAATCATTAAAACTTTTGGGAAACACATCATACATTTGCTGAAAGCCAATGAAATATAAAGAAATAATCATACTACATCTACAAAATGTCAATATCAAGCCCCCTCTATCGCCCAGTTGCGGTGAGAGCTACTTAACCTAGCGATCGACTCAAATATGGGCCACTGATGAAGCCACGACTTTCTCATATTTATGTCAAATACAAACATTTTTTTCGTCTCTATTTTTTACCGTCTATCTTTCAGGTTTAAGTCAAACCTTCTACCGTTGAGCTATAGAGGTTTCTTTTATGCCCTTTCGTTCGTAATATTAATATTCATATTAAGATTTACAACTAGTTATTCTCGCTAGCCGAGCTGACTAGTTTCGACGCCCCATACATTAGTCATGAGCTCTTTGTGCGACAGAGAGAGGTCAGGTCGCTACTTAATTTTACCCTTAATTAAAATTCATTTCTGGCGGTCCTTATATTTATATAATTAATCCTTATATAACACAACAAACAACTTGCAAAATAAATGTAGGAAACCAAGTAATATGGGACTATATGACACACGGATGACTGTTCCTAAGATAGACAGCTTTTAATTAGAGGTAGCGCCATGCTTGTAGCCGAATTGGGCCGGCGCGTCCGGGTACCTGTACCTCTTTCTGTCCAAAACGGTGGTCTCTCACGGTAAACAATTTCATTTGAAATGGAAACGGAAACAGCGGCACATCCCGTATAAAACGTTGGTTTCTAATGGGAATTACCTTAGGCATTTGAGAGATAACGTAAGTTATGCCTGCCGTCTCTAAGTACGGCCTGACCTCTTGCGGGCTTCACGCCGTAACTTTTCATAAATCACAATGTAATTTGATATATTTGTACAGTTATTATTGATTTATATTATACTAGCTGTGCCCGCGACTTAGTCCGTGTAAAATTAGGTAAAAATATATATAGACTCAATTTTAGCGTGATGACATCCTGTATTGCCTATAGCCTTTCTCGATAAATAGGCTATTTAACAGTAAAAAAAAATCTCAAATCGGACCAGTATTTGTTGAGGTTAGCGCGTTCAAGCAAACAAACAAAATCTTCAGTCGAAAATATTAGTATAGATTATATATGTACATATATAATTATATGTATAAGTAACAGACCCACTGTTTGTAATGTCAAAATTAAATTCTTTTATTAATTGCACATCTCTATATACATACACGACACCTATACTAAAAGCTCAAATAAAAATGTTTTGGCTGTTTGTTCCGGGCTGGTGCTGGTGTGGAACTGGTGACGTCGACAATCGATACCAACATTAGCTCTACGCTGGTCTCCGTTAATTCAAATAAACGGTTGCATCATTAAAGGTTTATGAAGATGGTTTTAAGAACTCACTTGATTGGTGATCTTTACTACTCGGACAGAGGGAACTAGTATAAAAAGCTATATTGTCTACAAGAACCATCAATACTAAATTAGCCATTTACGCCAACGTTCATCACTAACTTATATCCAATCATCAGAACAAATAGAAATCATTATAGTGCTGATTTTGTTTATTATAAATCAGTCTACAGGTCTAGAGGCTCACACAGGTGCTAAACCTGGTATACCCCTCGTCTCTACTTGTACGTACTCTACTAATACATACATACGCAAAAATTATATGCTAGCCACTGGGCAGCAGGACCACTGTGACGGCAGTTGAGCAAATCAGTCGCCGTAGCCGAAATCGGCTAGACCCATCCATTCATTCATTCAAACACATGTATTTAAAAGCGAAAAACACGTACTCTCGAAAACTGGGAGACGTACAAAGATGAAATTTGACAAGCTGGTACTTTATGGTTACTAGACATCCGATAAGACCAACAATTAAAAATGTGAAAAAAAAATTATACTTAATCGGTTTAATTTTAAATTGGGAAACAGCAACTATTTTCAAGTGATTAAGTTTTGCCTGTTTGTCCCTTGTCCTCCCGTAAGACTTAAATATTAACGTCAGCAAAGCTGCGGACCGAAGACGAGCTATCGTGCCTATACCGAATAACTACGCCCCTGACACACCTAATATGTCACTTATGTGGCTCACTTATTTACAAAACAGGAATATTAGTCAAACCAAAAATGTTATTAGATTAGTACAAATGTCTTCTTCCTGCTTATCATAGACTACCGTATGGTAACGCCATAATTTAACGTAAGCAATGCTGCGGACCACGACGAGCTCTCGTACCCGCACCAACGACGAGCTACGCCCCTGACGCTATACGCCATATAAAGTGTAGTCTTGTGGGTCACTTTGCGTGCGCTTTTTTCAAACACTATTCATAGAAACATGCATATTTTCGTACCAAAAATGTTAGTAGATTTATGCAAAGAAACTTACTTTTATACTGCTTGTCATGGACTAGCATACTGTAACATATAATTTAACGTCAGCACCGCCGCGGACCGCTGACTTAACACTCTCGTGCCACACCCAGCCTCTGTCCCCTCCAAGCACCACCAACAAGCGCAGCACCCACCCCACTACATGCCAGCAGTTGTCAGCTCAAGACTGATGTGAAACGCTGTGACAACACTAGAAGCCAGTTTGCTTCTACATCTAGAGTACACGCTATTAGGACTAACCACCATTTTCTGTAAAATATGTATAAAATTGTAAATACAAACATAACATAGATTTAACAAAGATTCTGTGTCATTTGTGTTTAACTAATGTAAGATATAATTATAATTTAAATTATTTATAACTAGCATTATAAATTATATACACACAGCAAAACAATTTGTATTGACTTATCTTCACGTAAAAAGCTCATTATAATCGGTGTTAATTGTCTACTAGTTTTGCCACCATAATAATCATGACATAATACAATTGTTACTGCCGTTTGTAATGGCAGCACCAATGAAATGTCTTTATAACAGTGCTACCATAATAGAGAATTGTGTCAATGAATGCTGTCGGTGGTTTTTTTTTTTTATGTTACAAGGGGGCCTCACAGACGGACGCCTCCGCCCGTCGATCGATCTATTATATCCGCGATTATATTATCCTGGTCATTGTGACTTCTGCTCCGGGGGTCGCGGGTTCGATTCCCACCTCGAGTCTGGGTGTATTATCCATATGTATGTATTTATATATTTACAAAACAATATTTGTGTATAACAGGCCGCTGTTACGTATAAGATAGGCATTAAGTTGTCTACCTTAGGATCAGACGTCCGTGTGTTATATATTCCTGTATATATTTATTATTATTAATTAAACATGGTTCGAACAGTAATAGAATTAATTTATTTATATAATAATACATTCTGAGATACTATCTATTTTATCTATACATATATTTGATAGCGGAAGGTCTCCTATTATGAAATCTCGAAAACCGCGGGACGTACATGAATGAAATATGGCAAAGAGATAATTTATAGTTAGAAGAGGTCACCTAAAAACGGATTTTTCGATACGGCCCTAATATGAACGTTTAGGACCCTCGCAAGTCTAATTTCACACAAACGATGCCGCAGGAAACAGCTAGTTAAGCATAATTTTAACAGTGATATATATTTATAAAGTCGTGTGTAGCAAAATAGGAATACAATTGAAAACGTATAAAATCTTAAAGCCGAAACTACGGCCTTACAAAATCGGTACAAAGCGCCCACAAACGCTGACTACGACAAAAGAGCCGAAAGAAAACGCCTCAACGGCCAGGGGTAACAAACCTTAAATGCAAAGGTCCGCTCGAAATACGTGAAAATCCGTGCAACCAATTATTTTTTGCCCCCTGGAAATTTGAGAAATTGAAATCGTTTAGTGAAAGGTATAGAAAAAGCTTTGCGCATCTTCAAAGGTGGGTAGCAACCCTTTCGCCGGGGGTGGTAGGGTGGGGGTACGCACAGTAATATAGAAAACTTGTGTTAGCCCAGTTCCGAGTCTTTGTAACATCATTTCGGCTGCCGACTAGTCGGATTAAAACAGTTTGATACTTTGAATTATTACCTTTGTTTGAAAATAGACTTTACTTTGCATGTACCCACATACATACATACATATGAAATATGTATAATTATATATTTATTTATTTATATATTTGCATTTATTTATTGATATCGTACACCGCCTACTTTCTGTTATTTATCTCCATACCCAAAACTAGGTTGTCTGGAAGAGATCGCTATATAGCGATAAGACCGCCTATTTGTACTACAATGTTTTTTTTTTCTTTATCTTTGTTATTAATTATTGTTTTCTATGTGTTCTTGTGTGCAATAAAGTTTATTCTATCTATCTATCTATCCATACATACAAATATACATAGAATATTTGTTACATACTAATAACAATAAAACATTTTGTATAGGTAAGTTATCCCCAAAAACAGTTTTTATATTTTTTCTTTCATTTCAACTTTCCATTTGATTTTATAAAGTATATTCACATTTGAATATAATTTTAATAACATGGTAATACAATTAATAACTAAAAAGTGTATACTCATTTAAAACAAAAACCGGTAACGCGTTACCCTTTTATAGTCACAATTAAACATAAATACGGCAGATATTATATTGCCTTATTAATATAAATAAGCAAAATTATTTTTAAAGTGAAGTCAAAGTCAAAAATTGTATATATGTTACATTAGGTAACCGTAAAAGTATTACGAATTAAAGTTTTGAAGGAAACCTCTCTCACGATTGTTAGGTATTCAAGACAATATAGAGAAGCCAACGAATATAGAGACGATCGACTTCTAGTTACGGTAATAATTTATCTCTTATTTCCAATTTATTGCACGCCTCATAACGCAAAGCATTACGCGGAGTGCTCTAATCTTAATTAATCAAAATTCCAGCCCTGTGTTTTCAGAAACTAAAAATCACTCTATTTTTTATTTTAATTTAAAAGAAATACTTTTTTATTTATTTCTATCCAATACTAGTTGCTTCCCGCGACTTCATCCACGTAAAATTGCGACAGCCTTTATACCTCCTTAATCTGGCTTTATCGAATATCGTTGTCATCTGTTGTCCTGTCATTTAGATCGTTGAAGATATTAAAGATTTGAAATATAAATCTCAAAAGCAGACGTTACTTTTTTATAACAAGGGGCAAATGAGCAGGCGGCATTCACATAAGTGGCTACCGACACC
>JANCMC010015777.1:44892-65943 GCA_024363005.1 Charaxes varanes
GTTTGTAAAGTTTTGTTTGTTTTACTGAGAAATTACGCTCTCTGGCATTATTTTAATTAGCTATAAATATAATTAGCCCACTAAGATAAAGCGGTTTTTAAGAGCAAGACTTAGGTATTAAAGAATTATAGAAAAAGCATTTATTCAGAGCCATATTAACCCAGGCCCAAGCCAGGCTATGATTAAAAACAACTGACAAAAAATGACCTGTATAAAAACTTAACTTATAAAAAAAAAAATTAAAAAAAAAACACATTTAGTTCTGTTAATATACGATTTCAATTCACCGCTTTTGTTGTTACATATTGAAGTTAAATTTATTATATTTGAGAAATAGTTTTTTTTCTTTATAGAATTTGAAAGTACTTCAAGTTGATATAAAAGAATATGCAAATACTTTTCTTTTTATGGGCTTACTAATTTGATAATAGTACGTAAAATTAAAAGCCTGTAAGAGACATATTAAATCATTGAATGTAGTGTTAAATTTTCTTACTTTTAGTGGTAAATTTATAAAACTTAAAGACTTTTATCTGCTAAAACTTATAACGGATCATTAGCAACAAATTATGTAAACAATAAATAGCCCATAAACAAAAGAAAAGCCTGTAAGCAATGTTTATGTATAAAAGTTTTAATGTAGTGTTAATTTTTTGGCTGTAGCGGTAAATTTATAAAACTTAAAGAATTTGAACTGCTAAACGTTCATGAGAATCATTAGCAACAAATTCCATAAACAATAAATAGCCGATAATCAAAAGAAAAGCATGTAAGAAAATTTTTTATATATTAAAAGTTTGAATGTAGCGGTAAATTTTTTGGTTATCGTTGTAAATTTATAAAATTCAAAGATTTTCAACTGCTAAAACTTAATATGAAACGTTAGCAACAAATTCTTTAAACAATTAATAGCCCGTAAACAAAAGGAAAGCCTGTGAGAAATGTAGTCGCAATAAGAGTTTGTCTGTAGTGGTAAATTTTCTTAGTTGTAGTGGTAGATTTTTGCTTACGAAATAAGTCGCAAGTATGTACCTATTTGAAGCGATCTCTGAGACCCTTTGTTTCATTAGAGGGTAAGAATTTCTCTGAAATTGTTTTTACGACGAGTATTGATTGTTACAGGGTTGAGATTTCAAAATGGCGCAGTCAAAAAGTAATTAAATTAAGGCCTCGTGTTGCTCACTACAGTTTTTTATACGACTTCTTAAAAAAACTACAGGATATCCTTTCAGTTTGGACGATTTTTCACTCGATATCTTCGTTGCCTGAGTACCAATAATATAAAGTATTATTATCTTTTTTTTGTGATACGATATCTCTTACGTAATTTTTGTATCTCCAATTTTAAACTTTATTATTGGTAAAGTTCCACGGTCTTATTAAAATATAATCGCCTTTATATATTTTTGTATACAAAAATATATTCAATTAATATTTTGCCAATTTGAACATGGTTTTGAATTTGAATTTGACTGTCAATGTTATTTGAATTTGTATGAATGTATAAAAGTTCCGAATAAAAAATAAAAATACTATTTCCATTTTATAAAATAAATCAAATTTAAATTAATTACATACTTTTGTACACAAAGTATGTATTTTTGTATATTAAATTTATATTTAGCCAAACTGAAATTATTGTGGAATTTCAATTTGTATGTCAATGTATATTTTAAGCTAAAATTAAATTTGTTTTGGATGTAAGAAAGAAATCGAGATGGAATCCGCACACCTCAGATTTACAACATTTCTAACCTCCTTTTTCGCGAGAAATACTGGCAGCACAGGCACATAAAAAGTGAGTTGTCGTCAAAGGTATAGAAAAAGAAGAAAAACATTATGGAATAATGGCGGGAATTAGGTTTTTTATCTGTCAACTGTCAATTGTAATCCTTAAATTAAGAAATATTCTGGACCTACATAGGAACCGCACTTGGGAAAATCGCCTGGAGCCTTCACAAAGTCCCTTTGCTCGCCAACTTTGAGTACAAAACATTTACTAATTTATATAATTTTAATGTGTGCAGCCCCAAAAAAACGTAATCACGCCGTTTTTGTAGGAGTGAGTAATATTTTATTATTCCTGCCGTTGATCTTCAGAGGCCGCCTCTCGTATCCACTAATGGCAGTAACGCGAACGAATTATGAGATTATTAATGTATTTATTTGCAATAATACATTAAGAAGTAAATTAATGTTTTAAACATTATATAAAAAATAATTTTAAGTACGTTAGGGCCGTGTGATGCGTGTGTTATCAAAAATATTTTTAATAACTTCAAATGTTTGTATAAGTCGGAGAGTGGAGAAACAATTATTTAGCTGGAAGGACGAAACGTCAAGGCAGTGTACAGAAGGTAAATTGGAATTTCATCTTACTTAAAAAACTGTTATAAATTTAAAATACGTTTTTGTACTAAATTTAAAAATATTTAATTTATTGTCTTATGTAATGGCGGCTCTTCATTAGTGTGCGTGTGTGCGTGAATCTCCGATACAGGCGTGAACGTGAACGTGACGTCACGCCTTTTCCCCGATCAGAGTCGGTGTTTTGTCCCGCGACAAAGAGTTCGCGCCTTTTTCACGCGGCGTTCACGCCTCAACGCACGTTTCGCTTCGACACCGAAGCATCATCAGGAGATAGACTCTACAAAGGTTATTCGTAAAGTCTATACGAATAACCTTTGTCTATAAGCAAAGTAGTTTAGTTTCTCATGCATGTCATGGATTTCCGCAAAGTAACGCCTGATTCTATCAATTAAAAATAACTATATCTCAGTGTTGGATGGAGAAATCGAAATCATACTTATATTGGCAGATGGAGAACGCTGAAACGATGCTGTCTGTATGATTAATTCACTTTAGACCTAAAACGGAATCCGTCAGTTTATGGTTAGGCGTTAAAACTGTTATTTTACAAGTTCATTTTAAGAAAAAAATGGCCCAAGGACACGTTTATATAGAAGGGTTCCGTATCTGATACGCTATAAACGTATTTGTTAAATAACTTCAAAAGTTGTTGTGTCCGATTTCGTTTAGAATAATTTTCCTACCGAGTTTTTAGCGTGTTCTATCAACATGGAAAATTTCAAGTCTCTACGTCTAATAGTTTGAAAATGCTAGGGGAGGGAGGGGGGGGGGTTACAGACAGACAGACGGACGGACAGACCGGCAGAGCGAAATTATGAGGAGTCCTAGAACAGTTCTGTTGGCCACAGGACGTTACGCTCTCACTGACCAGCTGAATCTCAAAGCAGCTGGTGTTACTGTAAGTGTTTTTCTTCATTAATATACTAACTTCTTTATGTGCTTTTCTTTCCTATTTTTAATTTATTAATTATACTAGTAGTTACCCGCTACTTCGTCTACGTAAAATTAGGTGAAATATCACGCAGATGATACATAATCTATAGCCTTCCTCGTTTAATGGGCTATATAACACTGAAAGAATTTTTCAAATCGCAAGAGTAGTTCCTGAGATTAGCGCGTTTAAGCAAGCAAACAAACAAACTCTTCAGCTTTATATATTAGAAAATATTTTACAATTACTGTACATACTCTTTAATGGATACGTTTTGCTCTATGGTTTATGTGTTATTTTTAAATTAAGTTATTTATAACTTATCTAAGCGTTGGTTTAATATGCTTTTAGTGAAAACCGACTGTATATTTATTTGACGAAATATTTTATTTTTATATTCACTAGAGTGTTTGTCTGTAAACTGATATTGTTATTAATGTTTATTTTTTCTATCTTTGTTATTTCCAGTGTATATCAGAAAATGGCAAAGTCGTAGCACAAATTATAATAATCCTAGCGGCCCCGGTAGACATTGTCCTGCCCGTACATTTCATTATCCTATAATATTATACATCCTTTTTCTTTTCCGATACTATTATTGTATTACAGGATAATAAAATGTAGTAAATAAGTAACCCAATGTGGGAAAAGCAACAGAAATAACCGTTTTTTTTCCGTTACCATTCCGTTCCGTTTATTTTGGTAGACATCTTGGAAAATAATTTTTATTAGTACATTACTTCGTTCGAAGCATGTGTTTTAAATGATATTCTGTCAATGTTATGTCAAACGCCATAAGGTTACATTAAAAAAGTTTAAATTGCCAAAAGCGCTAATTAAAAAGCGTTACATTGGAAATAATTTTATATAGTAGTTAAGTATTATTAAATTTTCTAATTTTCCGCGCATTTTTCTTAATTTTTGCTATCATAAGGACCTTTCTCTGACAATAACATACACAACAAAAAAATAATTATGCCGGAGCCAGACATACCTTCGTTTCAATGACCAAGTAGTGAGGCCGGGGACTTTGTTAACTGCGCAAAGTTTTGTAGAACTTTGTAGTCTTCAGGAACAAAAATGCATAGTCGACCAAGAAATTGGGTTAGTTTATATCAAACAGTAGATCAACATCGATCGAGATTGATGATCTATTCCGGGCTTCTCTGAACTATTTACTTGTCTATATGATATCGTAACTTAATTTCATAAAATCTTGAGGTTCAGGGCATCATCAAAACGTGACAATGGGCAGAGGGCATTAAAAGCTTTGTGACGTCACAGCTCTAATTTAAAGATATTAAAACATATAATTGAAACTATTGTTCTCTTTTAATCATTTATAACACGCGTAAAATTGATGTCACATCTAGGGTTTCGAAAATGTGACAACCTGTGATAAGAACGGGAGAATTTAAAAAATCGCTAAATTCGTCCGATTGAGCGAATCGATGACCTACCAAAAAAGAAAATGCTCATTATTCAAAGGGCGATAATGCACCTATCAGAAAGTGATTATGCAGTTGTTTACAGGCATCGTATCGGTCAAGACCATCTGATAAAAACGAACAAGTACTTTGGCCTAACCAATGAGATCACTTAAATCGGTTATAAAACCAGCTCATACGCAGTAGAGGTAGGAGCAAGGGGTATACCATCAAAATCCCTATACAACCTACTAAAAGACCTTGGCTTGTCAAGAACTATAGGGACGACAGTACACTCTGACACTGACTTTCAGTAGCCCCGAAAACTGATATATACCCGAGCGGCAGTTAGTAAGTCAATACATTATTCAAATTGGGTTAAAATAGGGGAATTTTGAAAGAAAAGTACTACTAATCTAAGTCAATGTCGCTAGGTATCTTCACGGTGAACTCCCTACGGAAGACAATCTGTTTGATCTAATTCCTTTATTAAATATGTATTAACAATCTTCCGGATACTTATTAAACCTCTTAACAATATTTTATATATTTTTAAAAAGAGCACCGTGTTTTCTTGTCTTCAATTCCCGCCAAACCTTATACTATTTTTCATCAACTTCTTTTTGAGTATCAGTCTTGGTTTTTTTTAATATTATATGTACATTATACACAGTATATATATATATAGCTCATGGAAGACGTTCGGTGACTATGATGCGATTTCAAAGTTCTTCTCTATTTCATAAAATGGCCAACGCGCCTAAAATAGTTTTCATTCCAAAAATTTAGTAATTATATTTTAGAAACTATATTATTTTTAATAAAAGTGTATTGGTATCAAGTCACCCAATTTTCCCCTACCGCTAGAGTTCAATGTCAATGGGTGAGCAAGGAGCGCGGATACCTGCTGCAGACTTTGGGTGACAAGGAGGTGCACGACTGGCTCTACGCCATCAACCCACTGTTGGCCGGACAGATCAGGTGAGCACACCTTCATTCTCTTACGTTAAAGGAGAAAGTGAACAGGATAATGAAAGGAGCTGTCTTATATTTAGAAAGTTTCTTAATAGTCTTTTACTATCAACCCGAATAATTAGTCTATCAATTTAAAGGCCGTAATGAAATAAAGAAATAAGAGACCACCTAAGTAGTATTAAATAATTTCACAATTCTAAAATTTGTTAATTAACGTTGTTGTTGCTTGCAAATTCCATAAACTGGTATACATCAGGAAAGTTTAGTGATCGCTTATATTTGCGAAAAGGCCTCTGTACTGTTTAGCTTGGAGTCATATGCTGCCTGCCTATTTCATTTCACTGAGGGCATTGCAAAAGCCCCATATATCATATTCAGATCTCAGCTACTTTTATATTCGATATTCCACATAAACCATCTCATGATCATAAATCCACAGTCGTGCACTCTGATTTGACCTGTGCACTCTTTTTGTTGTTTCCGAACCTTGGGAACTTTAAAAATAATAATAAATTAAAATAATAATAAGAGCCTCAATAGCTCAACGGTATAAGGTATGGACTGAAATCCGCATGGTACCCGGTTCAACCCCACCGCCGTTGGGGTATTGTCGCACGCACTCCTAATTTAATCTTAGTAGGAGGAGAAAAAGGGAATATTAGACAAACCTAAAAATATTTCCTAATATTCTTTTAAAGTAAAGATAAATAAATAAAAATAATAAATTATAAGTTTTTCATATATTTTTTGTAATAAAGTCTTCCTTCCTTCGTTCAGCTCGATGACGTCCACTGCTGGACATAGGCCTCCTCCATTGACTTCCACAGAACACTATTTGTGTGATAAAGATATTCAATAATAAAGTCTAACACCTCATAATCCTATAGAGTTTTTTCTATATAGAAAACCTCCTTTCCAGGGTATATGTTGCTCTACTTAATTAGTATACAAATGCTGTGTCGAGCAGCGATATTCCTTGTGCCAAGAGAGAAAACCGCCTCAATATTGTCCGGTCTCTGCCTCTTACTGTCCACCTTAGTAAATGGGGTACTTCTGCAACACCAAGACTTGCCGTCTTACGTCAAGTGGTTGGAGTATGTGTCTCCATCCAGATTTTCTGTCGTTGGTGTAATTCCTGTTGTTAGAGTAGTTTCTGTCGCCGTGGTATGTTCTGTCGTTGGTGTAGTTTCCGTCACTGTTGTATTTTTTGGCGTTGGCGCAATTTCCTTCACTGTTGTATTTTCTGTCGTTGGTGTAATTTCCGTCACTGTTGTATTTTCTGTCGTTGGTGTAGTTTCTATTGCTCTGGTATATTCTGTCGTTGGTATAGTTTCCGTCACTGTTGTATTTTCTGTCGTTGGTGTTATTTCTGTCACTGTTATATTTCTTGCTTTTAGAGTAGTTTCTGTTGCTGTAGTATACTCTGTCGTTGGCGTAGTTTCCGTCGCCGTGATATTTTCTGTCGTTGGTGTAGTTTCCCTCACTGTTGTATTTTCTGTCGTTGGTGTAGTTTCTGTCACAGTTGTATTTTCTGTTGTTAATGTAGGTTCTGTCACTGTATCAATTTCCATCGTTGGTGTAGTTTCAGTCACTGTGGTATTTTCTGTCGTTGGTGTACTTTCCGTCAATGTTGTATTTTTTGTCGTTGGTGTAGTTTCCGACACTGTTATATTTTCTGTTGTTAGTGAAGATTTTGTCACTGTTATATATTCTGTCGACAGTCGGGTTGAAAAAATGATTCGTCTGTCGGGTTGTGAAGTTGGAAGTAAAAATCTACGTTGAAAATTCGTTTGTTGTTTTTTTTTCCTGTGTCCTTAACATAAAGGAGGTCGTCGGTTCCCTACATTTTCATTTCTATATTATCTCTTAATTAGCAAGACCGACAATAATATTTTTGTGTTTGATCGTCATGGTATTTCAAAATAGGAAGCTAAAATTTAACTGTTTCTAAAATTCCATCCATACTGTGATTTTTTTCTGTAGGAGTCTAAAAGACCATCTTGATCTATGAAAAGTTCACGAATTTTGTCTATTCTGTACAAATTTTAATTACATTTTTATTCCAGTTCTGAATATAAAGCTTTGTGGATGTTGATTGTCTTGTTCAAAATGTATCCGTTATATTACTTAAAATAAATGAATTCAGATAAACAACTTTAAATCTCAGACAGACGGCTTTAAAGCTTACAATGTGTTTCGACTTAGATAATACAATATCTGGCGAGGTCGTGACCCAACAGTATCACCAATTCCATTTGAAATCATCACGCCAGAACAACATCAGAAATATTTCCACAGATAAAAATCGTATTAAGCAAATGCGTGGCTAGAAGGTGGCTCAGGTCCCCTTCTACTCGGTCTTTCCATCGGTACTTGTATAAACATCTTCTACTTCGATATCCTCTAGAGTGGTCGTGGTCATCCTGTAGAAACGTTATCAGCATTAACAGTTTTTTTAACGATGCCTCGCCATTTTTCTCTGCTACCCGATAGTTTGGTGCACTCATGTAAAGAACCGCCCACAGCGATCTCAATTTGGTCGGTCCATCGCATGGGTGATCTCTAGTGCCATCAACTTTACCCTGTAGTGTCGCTCCATGCAATCAATACCACGCCAGAAGACATGACCAAAGATCTTAAGTATGGGACTTTGAACTGTAGATGAAAGTCGTTGCGTAACGTCGAGTTCTTGCAATATAATGATGTTGGAGCGAAATTCGGTCCAGGAAATTCCTAACCTACGCCGCCAACAGCACAACTCAACGAGTGTCATTTTTTTATCTATCGACCTGTCGCAAAGTCCGTTTATAAAATATATTAAATCTATATAAATAAAAATGAATGTTGCTAAGCGCAATACTCGAGAACGGCTCCATCAATTCGGCAAATTTATTTTCTCATATGTTCCTTGAGGGACACGGAAAGTTTTAATAAAGAAAAATATATATATAAAAATTTAATTTCGACAGAACGAAGTCTGTCCGAGCAGCTAGTAATTAAAATAAAACTACACGCACACCAATGCCAAGCGATTTATACACACATGCGTAGTATGTATATTAATTGTAAAATAAGTATATAAAGTATCGTTGTACAAATAAGTTAAATTTTGTATAGTTTTAGACTAGCCGGTGTTGAAATACAAATAAATACTACTAGTAGGTAAAAAGGTAAGTTAGTACCAAGTATGTAGAAGAAAGTAGGAAAACAGTAAATTATTTTGTTTTGTAAATTTATATTTGAAAATAACTTTTGCGTATTCTTGTGTTTTTAATGCAACACCACTCAAGTTATGGCAAACTTCGTCCACAAACTGTGTGTCCATTTTTCTTTGTAGATCTGAAAATGACACAATTAAACCTTATCTCGTCCTTGTTAAAAAAAAACTTTAGATTTTCATTGCTACGCCCGAAATTTATATACATATACGGGGGTGGAATTTTTTCCGAATCGTTTGATGTTCCCGCAACAAAACAGCTTTCGTTCCATATTTGATTCGAACAAAAGATTAGAGGATTCGCTAAGCGGTTTAGGGCGGGGGCGGAAATTGAAAAAAAATGTTGCTCTTGCCGTGTTACACAAACGGTGTATAATATTTTATCGTGCTTCTTATATCGCGCGCTTTGATCCTTAGAAACAGTCGTGGTTTCGATTGCCGGAATGATTTTTATTGAGATTGCATGTGCTTAGTTCACGTTGTATGTTTATGCACGATATAACATAAGTTTATACAAGAAAATCTTAAATTAATTTCTAGAAATCGACAAATAACAAATGGCTAAGAGAAGGGTTCCGTATCTATAACAAGATATCTTAAATAACTTCAAATACTATTGTCTGATTTCGTCCAAAATAGATTTCCTAATAAGTTTTTAGCATTTTTTATCAACATAGAAAATTTCTTGTATCCACACCTAATAGCTTGAAAATTCCAGTGAAGGACCACCTTGCAAAACGTTTGGAAGGCCAATTGCTCGAAAATTGTACCCAAAATATAAAATATGCTGTCTAAGAAACCGCGCCTTTATTTAAAGAAATGAAAAAAAATGCCGCTTCACTTTGCATGAATGGCCACCCCCAAAACGTAAAATTATTATCATTTTAAGATGCCAAAAACAAAATCTATACGCAGTACGGAACTGTACCAAATTTCATGCATTTACGTTCAGAATTATAGAAGTCAGTTACGGTGAACAGAGACGGACAGACAGAGCGAAACTATATGGATTCCTCGTAACACTACGGAACCGTAAAAAGGAAAGAAGAAATCGAGAGAATACTCGAGTCCAATGCCACTGAATGATTTTAAACGAAAACCACCATCAAAGCCAGTAAAGCATAGTTCATAAAACACTTCTTCTTGTGTCAATGGCGCATCAAACTTTTCAGTTCCAAAAGTCACCCATGCGAACTGCGTCCTCTGTGGCTCGTATCAGGTCATCCCGGGTTCAGGAGACAGAGCAGGAAGGGTACGATAGAAGATGCTCTATTTGCCGGGAAGCCGCACCACACAAACTCCCCAAGTCAGAATCATCCAAAAATCTAACTCTGATATTTTATTAACGATTATAAACATGTTCCGCCTCGAAACCGGAAATTCACCTAAACCCGGGTGATAAATTTTCCAACGAATATTCTTAAAGACCGTTATTTTTAACCAAAAATACGGAGCTAAAAAAATTCAATCATTTAATATTTCACGAATATGCTGCACTTATTGAATAGAAAATTAATCAGCTAATGCAAGGTGGAATTCCGTATAGGTACCAACTTTATACATATAGGAATAGAGTCCAAAACACATTCAACATTTCGCTACACCGGAAAATCCATTTCTGTCACACCACGTGAATACGACAACGATGAAAGTACACTTTATTCTTTCCAACGTGATGAAAATATATAGGGCCGGAGAGAGACAAAAGATCGGCGGTAAATGAGGCAAGTTCATTATGAATTCAGAAAATGAAACTCAATCATATTATTTTGCGACGCGTTTAGAGGGGACCGCTTTATGCAGGAGGGAAGTTTTCGACTGAAATTTAAATTTTGAACGAGTTCGCTCGGCGAGTTTAGAAAGTAAATTTACCTTTTTCTAGTTTTATAAAACCTTTATTAGTATAACGTCACATCATACTGCTAGGTTAAAATTAACCTTAAACTTTTCAAAACGAATTTTATATATTTTTTTGTGAAACGATTATATTGCGACAAGTTTATAGAGTCTTCTTTTTTTCATAACGTTTAAATCTAGTACGTGAATGCGGTGAAGTCCAAAAAATGCCACATCTCACATCATGTCCTGCGTGTCCCAATTCCTGCGCGCGGGAGGTCTTGATGGCCGCTTCAGGTCGAGCAATTAATGTCGCTACTTTTTGGGCTTTGAAAATATAGGCCCTTACACCCAAAATATAGTTTTGCCATTGAAACGAAAAGAACAAGAATCATTTTTTATTATTTTTACGCTCATGAAAAAAAAAACGTTCTTGATGCCTAATCAAGCAATTTATAGTATATTGGACCGTATGTTTACAAAGTAATCCTACGAACTTAATCTTAATATTATCATTAACATTTACGTTACATAGTCATATTGGTCAAGTGTGACATAAAACCGTCCGACAACGCGATTAAGAAAAGCTTTGACGAGTGTTGAAGATTCGATTACGCGTAACAATAAAGTAACGTACGTTGTTCACATGCTGAATTATTCCTTTGGGGTTGACAGTTGAAATAATACGATGAGCAATGTATGAAAATGATTCTCAAGCCAAAAAATTATCTTTATTACAAATCTACTTATGATTTTCGTTTAAGTTTGACAATATTCACGCCATAAGGTTCCGCTCTTTTATATTTTCGAACGACTTCAAAAAAGGATAAGGTTCTCAATTCGACCGTATTTTGTATTTTTATTTTTTGTCTTTGTTAACACAGGACTTGACAGGGTGAGCCCATTTTGTTGGTTGTGTCTTTATTTAAAAGCTGGTGCTTCCCGTGTGGTTCCATTTCAATTTGGTCCAGTTGTGATCATTTGAAGTCGATTTTTTTTTAAAGAAAAATTTTTTTTCCTTAAGTCTCGATAGCTCGAATAGTAATAAGGTGGATTGAAACTCGTAGGGTAATCTGTTTGAACCACGACCTCGCTAGGCTGCTCGTATGACAAACTTTAAATCGTTTTTTTACGTATATTTATATGTATATGTCTATTTCCATTTTCAGGATAAAAAGTTCCTGTGCGTTGTTTGCCGCTACAGCCACTATGTGGATATAGATTATCCGATTCTTTAATATGAGCAAAAGCATTTAGGTACAATATCCGATTTGACACTTTATCGAACTTAATGCTTATATTAATATCAGTAATACCATGACAATACTTTGTATTTATACTTTATATTCATGACAGTTGGCATTATATTATTAATACTTTATATTCATGACAGTTGGCATTATATTATTAATACTTTAGATTCATGACAGTTTGCATTTACGTATAATTTTCTGGCCGAAATTCGCTGGCGATCTGTAGTATATTCAAATGCGCTTAGACCAAAATTTGTTTAGAACAAAGAAAACAGGCTATCTCCAACGGCACAGATATAAATGGCAAGTAATTTCGTGGCAGCATAAATCCGTCACGACTCCGGATCAATGAGAAAGCCTACTTCAACAATGTTGATTCTTCGCCATAGAATATCACGTTCCTAATTTCGCACACAAGACTTTTGTTGGGACTATTTTATTAAATTATTAGCTGTAACCCGCGACTTTTGACATTTAATTCAATATACTAGATATTTGATGTGAAAATAATTGTAAGAAAATGTATCTACTAGGAATGGATAGAATTAATAAAAATAGCGGACGTTTTTTTTTACAACTTTGTGACTCTCCCATTTTCTTATTTCAGGCAAAATTCTTGAGATAATTAAAATATAAGTTTATCCCCTTGTAATTAACTATCATTATTTTAATATGTCGCGCCCGAGTTTTTATAAGGGTCTTATAAGCGTTCTAGAGAACCCCCTATAAAGAGTTCATATTATAGAGTCCAAAGATGCCCCCTATATAGTTTTCTGACGCGCTCGAAGTCCCAAATCGAAACAATGTTCCAAATTCAAAGTTTCTAAGAAAAATCAACGAATACAACCTCTTACGAAATCTATCACCATAAATTTAAGATTTCACAGAAGTATTAGTAGTGGCTGGGAAAGATATATATCCTAAACGAATACGAGTGTATCTATGACATGTAAATCAAATTTGAAGTGTCTGTTCGTAATGTTGACACCCAATTATTTTACTAAATGAATAAGAATATACTAAACAATATTTTGTTGTCAATCTGTCTGTAGTTCCGGCTTATCTTCAAAATGGTTGTAGCGATTGTAATGGGCTGTCACTGTCAGGTAGTCGACATTATAAGGAAAAACATAGTCTAATTTTGGCTTAATAAATATCAGTGGTAGCTTTTAAAATATTTAACGATTCAAAAGAGGATGTAAAAGTGTACTAGAATAGAAGACTATTTTGAATTGATTTGAATATTTTGTGCGGGACTAAATTTTTCACAGAAATATTATCGAACTAAGTCACGAGTAATAGTTAGTTAGTAAGAAATATCTCAGAAACTTAGACTTTCGTGAGCGGAATTCATATTAATTATAAAAACGGTTTTTAAACTCACGCGTATGTCATATCGGGATCGTCCTCTACCATGTAAACGGGCCCGGGTACTAGGCCGGGATAATGTACGCTAGGTAGAGTAGGTTCCGAGGATGACGTCAGATGGCAATCGATTATCTTAATTCGCCCCACAGCCACATTTACCGGACTCTGGTATTTAACTAGAAAAAAAAAGAAGCAAATATATTAAGTATTAAAACGGCAGTCACTTTATTTTTAAAGTTATTAAGGGAAAATTTTGGGAATGCATTTTTCATATATTTTGGCTTTTTCAATTCTTGCTTTCTGTGAAACATCTTTCCTTCAGAAATATGGGTATAATGTTAGAGGAGATAAGAACTAATTGTTATACTGTGGCGCATAATACATTTTGTGACAAAAATTCAGTAAATAAAATGCTGGTTAATTTTTTTTAATGTTACAAGGGGCAAACGAGCAGGCAGCAGGCACCTAAGTGCCTATCGACGCCTATGGGCATCTGTACGACCAGAAGAAGGCTAGCAGATGTGTTGCCGGTCTTTAATGATGAGTTTAGGTCACCGGGAAGTCTCACAAGCCGAACGAAACGCGACAACAACACCATCACTAGACGTGACAGCATTGCCGCCAGTTCACGCCGATCTGTTCCGAGGATGACGTCTGATCATCTTATCCCGCCGCACAGCCACATTCTCTGTAATCTAAGCAGTCCCTGGTATTAGACCGGGATAACGTTAGGTATGAGAAGAATAACCATTGTTAATATGTAGTGTACATTTCGTTTAGGGCTTTAATATTATAAAGTACGTGCTCAACGGCAACCAGTTGAACTTTTAATAACATTACAAAATGTTGGCACACTTCAGTAATATTTCTCCGTATTCGGAAGTAATTGCATCTATAAATTTTGATTTTTTGGCAATTCGCCAAATGGTACAGCTGCAGTAAAGAGTCATTTACGAAGGAGCGGAATTTTCAAATAATCTTAAGTCGATAAATAATACGTGAACGAACGTGATTTCCTATATAAGTTTTGATCGGATCATTATGTTTGACTGGGAATTATGTTCTAGAAAAGTAAGGACAAAATAATATTCTATTAATATTATAAACGCGAAAGTTTGTACACATTGATGTATGGATATATGTTTGACGTTCTTTCACGGAAACTCCCGGTGGCCTAAACTCGTCATTAAGGGCCGGCAGCGCATCTGTTGGCCTTCTGATCGTGCAGATGTCCATGGGCGTATTCACAGTTTATAGTTCTGTCAGAATCTATCGATATCGAAGAAGTTTATTTATGAAGTCGGAACATCACTAGTTGCTTTGCAGGCTAGTTTATTGTAGGTAAATTAGATTAGTCCCATCGGATCACGCTGCCCGTTGCGCGGTATTAAAACATTAAAGAGCTTTTGAGAAGAAGAAGAAGCGTAAGCTTTTTCTTTCATCATTTTGTGCTTTTCGTGTAATTGTTTGTGTATGGGTAAGTGGCCTTTGCCGCTGATTTGCTTACAATATTCTTCTTCTTCTTTGTTCTCGCCTTCTCCCGACTGACTTTGTTCACAAAAATGTAGTTTCGTATCCATAATTTTTTTTTTTTTGCATTTTTCTATGTTCACACTTTTGTACGGCTAAATGCAAGTATATAACCAGCTAATTCTAGGATTGAACCGGGTGAGCTCACAGAATTCAGCTCTTTTTACCGTTGAACTACATGTACCCACTATGAGTTAGGTACCTTTTTTCGAATTCTTTTACCGCTTAAATTGAGGGCCCCTTTAATTGTATAGAGCCCCTCTTTGTTCTACTGTCGAACGAGAATCATTAGGTTAGTTAGTGCTCTTTGTCTTATAGTGAGTGTAAGTAGAAACTTCGCTTGCGTGAGTTAGTTCTTGTACTGCGGTCGTCGTAATCCGTACAGCGCCATTTTGCTTTGGTGTAACCTTTTCCACTTGACATCATTGCCATCTTGTTATGTAGCAGCCGCTACATAGGACTTTGTGAAAAGGAACAAGTTTCTAAGGAAAAAAAATAAAGAAAAGAAAGAACTAAAGGAAGTAAAGAATGCAAGTTCATTATACATATTTAAAAGTAAACATCACATACTTAAAAATACAAATGGACTCTAATAATTTTGTGATCATACTGATGTGTTTATATTGCGGCAACGATCTTGCATTCTACAATAGATGTCAGTGGGTAGACATTAAAATATTGTAAGTTATATTACTGTTTTGTACAAGTGAATTTTGTAACCAATCTTTAAGAACATAAATTCTTTAAACATAACTATAAAGTGCTAATCACATAATTCAGATATTTATAGGTTTATAAAGTCATTGTGATGAGAGAGATGCTGTATTGCCGAGCCGAGTTTGGATAGAGTCATAGTTTTCTTCGCGTGGCGACGCTTTACTACACTGTTATTAAATAGCGTGGTCGCGCGTGCTGTGTTTATGCTAGTCTCTATTACCTGTGTGTAAGACGACGCTGCGAACGCATACGTAACGTCAATTTTATGTACATATTCAGCTATATAATGACACACACCACTAAATTTTATTTAGAAAAAGCGAAAAAAAAGGCCGCTATAGCAGTTTTGGATCCAATCTTATCAGCAAAGCTACACATTGCGACAGCGATACGGTAGTCTCAGCGACCTGACTATAAACATTAGTAATTGAAGCTTTTATTCTAAACTAAACTCGGTAAACGTTGTCTTGCCCGAATTTTGGCTCATCTACTATTATTCAATTAACCAATTTCTTTTGTCTTTTGCATTTTTAGTATATTTAAATACACTTTGGACTTTTCCTTTCTTTCTTTTCTTTTAATTTTTCCCTGAAATAAAAGGAATGAAACAAACAGAATTTAAAACGTTCCAGTAATTTACGAGTTTTAGCGAGACTAAAGGGCAATCATTTTGACTGCTTTTTATATACATAAATGTACACATTGCGGTAATTGTATGTCACAACTGAATACAGACCAAAACAGACATTGCAGATATTATGACGTTATTATTCTTATAACGTGAGAAAATAAGCTTAATACATGATTTTTAGACATATCTGTCAAATTGAATATTGTATTTACAAAATTGTAATTGTGTTTATCAATCTGCATTATCATTGAAATAGAAAAAAATCTTATATAGACGCTACGAAAGACAATACCTAATCCAGATTTGATAATGATTTAACATGCTTAGAAAATTGATGTTGCTTTAGCAAGAAATTTTAGTATATAAAGGTAAGTAGCGTTAAAAATTGATTATTCCGGCCTGATATATTGTTTTATTCGGGTCTCTAATAAAACATTAATTTGTTAACAAAATGAAATACTGTTACAATTTTAACTATATTAAAAAATATAAAATTTTTGTTTGAATAACTAAGAAAGAAGACGTTCAGTAAGAATTCAAAAGCAAAAAAAATATCCCTTAGATACACCTGCTTTAAATCCTTCTAGGTCAGGAACGACAATTGATATTATAATCAAACGCCCTTCCATAAAACTTCCTCCTATCTTCCTAGCGTTATCCCTGGTACTAACCAGGGTTCGCTCCGATTGCAGAGGATGTGGCCGTGGGGCGAGATTTTCTCCCAGAATAAAATAAATTATTATAAAAAAATTAATTAATATAAAAAAAAATAAAACATGTCGGCTTGGTTATCTGACGTGGGAGACCTAACGTACTTATTTTCTCGTATCACCCAGCTTTATCGGCCATCTTTTCCCATGTTACCGACGTAATATCGTAGCCTGTTTTCTCTTAATTAAAGTTTTGCGAAGACAATACGGATTTATTTCTTAAGATTTTTTATACTCGATTAGACGTCTAAAGCTTCGTCCGTCGTAGTTTGTACGAACGTGCAATCAAACACATTGATGTCTAATGCCGGCGCCAGACGTAGCTCAAAATGTTTGTACATTTTTGTCCTTAAAGACTACAAAATACTACAAAACTTAGCGCAGCTACTCAAAGTACCCGGCCACACTACATGATCATTGAAATGATCATTCAAATGAGGCTATGTCTGGCTCCAGAATTACGAATAGCCTAATAACTATTGCCTATGAACCCTAGCCTAGAAGAGGTTTATGAACCTTCATAGAACTCTCCAGAACACTTCGTATCAAATACGGTAAATAATACAGAGTGACCCGACATCGTTATGCAAAATGACGTTCATAATAAAAGATGATGTAATGGATTTCAGCAAAGTAACGCCTAATTTTTTCAATTAAAGATTACATAATTTAAAAGATACGTTTCTACCGAATCAGATACGGAACCCTTCTATATAAGCGTGTCTTGACACGCTTTAGGCCATTTATGTTTATTTCATATCTGCAATTTCCGAAAACCACTTTAACCCTTTAGACTGTTATAAATATTAATCGAAAAACGTTGGAATAAAAAGAATAACAAAAAATTAAAACGTTCCATTAACCGCTAATGGCGCTAGTGTCTGTAGAGGTAATTATTACCGTTTTGGCAGTTTTATTTTATTAAAACGATTGATAATAAAGGCGCCATCGCCATCTCATAATGAACAACTTTTGAAGTTATAGAAGAGTACAAAAACTTTGTCATGATTAGAGGTAAATTTAAATAAAGGCTTGACTACCCTTATAGTTCTCGTCACGTAAAAAGTTCGCTGAGCAATGATGATTGGTAGCATGGGGTCAGTCGAAGCGAAAGTATTACAACTATAATTTATTTCTAAATAAAATGCGTATTGTAGAAGGTCGAATAATAGTTAATGTAAGGACATTGCAATGAAAACAGGTTGTAATTTAAATTCAGTATTTTTTTATTCCTAAAAATACATGTGAGTGAAGAATTTAATTTAAAAAATTTTAGTTATTTACTTATGAACTATCTACAAAGTTCAATACAATTTAGATATAGAAATGCTTGGGATCTTTAACATATTAGGTTACTAGCAAGGAGGTCTTAACTTAATCAGTGGCCGGCATTAGTGTCGGTCGTCGTCAAGCAGTTCTTAGAGTGGTCGGGTGACCCATACTAAAGTTAGTTTTCAAATACCCAACCTCCTTTGTGTTTCGAAAGGTACGTAAAACAGAGGGTCCTAATTAATACACTAGGTGATATTAGTCGTGATGTTTTAGAGATTGCGGGGGTTTCGGGGATTTCGGAATAGGGAAGGCGGTCATCTCAACTCGCCGCACAGCCACATCATCTGCAATCTAAACGGACCTTGCTACTAGACCGGAATAACGTTTGGAAGAAGAAAGAGTGCGAGTTAAATTATCACGATTTTTATATATATATCGATAATATACTATTTATTGTAAATAACAACATATTCCAATTTTTAAAATTCTAGTTTTCTAGAATCTGTATCATCACTTTCCATTAGGTAACATTAAAAAACTTGACAAATCGCCGACCAGTTGTTGCGCAACCAACAGAACGATACAGCAAAATGGCGCAATAAAACTCGAGCGAGCAATTCGTTACAGCGTCACTTGAACTAAATAAACTAGCCCGAAGAATAGAGACAAACCCTCAATATGGCGCGCACGAGTCCGAGCGGGACGATTAAAAAATGCCCAAAAATAAAGTCAAAGTCAAAATCTAAAATATATTTATTCACATAAAGTTCTTATAAGCATTTGTGAATATCATACAACAAACCGTCATACATTTCTGACATTTTTCACCGCGTAAATATAATAGAATATAGCTGAGAGAGAAATCTTAAATCTCAGCTACAATGAAACTTCTAATGCAATGCTTTTGTGTGTCGATGCGTCGCCACGCTGATGGTTCCACGGAGATGTAATGTGAGGCAGTAAATTCCTTGTAAATAGCACGGTTACGGGTTCTCGGACCGATATCCGAAAAAAATTCACCCTCTCTACCTCGATAGTTAGAGGGGGTGAAATTTCGTGTTTTTCCGCGATAGCCGGTGGTGAAACTCGCCTGCCAGCTAGTATTAGCTTCAATACTTCCTCGGAACACTTTAATATTGTATTATTTTATTTTTCGCAAGTAGAACGTTGTGTTCTTTAATTGGACCTTTGGTGATTGGAAGTCTATGGCCGGCAGTAAACCGTTTATGATGTGGCTTTTAGTAATATCCAGTCGCCGATACTGGTTACACGAAGTACTAGTATTAATGGGCTAGAACGCCACTCGTTAAAGAATTACCTGTACCGCTAACCACGACAGTTTTTGGTTTAAACAATGTAATAGAATTTTACGGCCTCTGATTTTTAATAACGTATATAAACTTGTTTTCACAGGACTTTAACGAAATATATGAAAAAAAAAACGTCTGGTGTTTTGATAGCTTAATTGTAAAAGCATGGAGTAAGAACTTAAATTTATAAGTTGGCAAGTTCAAACCACGAGTGCATTAGGTTATTGTTGTACTCATATCTTTATTTTTAACTAGCTGTATCCCGCGACTTCATTCGGTTGAATTCAGTGATTTTGTTAACAAAGATTTTAATTTTTTGTCTGGAAACTATTTAGGTAAAAGTAAAGTAGACTGTTTTATTCCTTGTAAAATCCGCTATCTAACGGAAAAAAGTCCCGCCCAAATCGGTTCCTTGGTTTCGGAGATTACCCGGTCCGAACAGACAGACAGACCGACTGACAGACAGACAATTTTTTTTAACTTGTGTTTTTGTTTCACTTGTCGGTATCGTAAATATAGTCAAATGCAATATTATAATAAAATATTTTAAACAAAATACTCTAGCACTTGATGGCAATCGCATACTTTTCTGGAAGTTTTAGTTTTATTTTAAAGCCACCAAGGTTAGCTCGTATATATATAGTGTTAATATTTCGTATGTGCTGTGGTACGACAATATGTTAATCAAAGCTTTAACCAGATCTCGTATTGTGATCGCGCCTTCATTAGTTGAAATGGATGATTTCAATTGAAGCGTACAAAGATATTACAGATTGTGTGCTATTTACACTATTGTGCATCAAATTAACTAGCACGTATATAATAACGTAATATATAATAAACGTAATAACGTAATATTCATTGCAAGTAATATATACCTTGCACGTAATATACCTTGCGCGTGACATACCTTGCACGTAATATATGTTGCATATAAATAAACTTTACACGTAATTTACGTTTCACACTAATATATTTTGAATAATTTTGTAAAGTTGTCCTGTCCGTTGGATTGCTCAATAATATATAAACGCAATTATTGTATTAAACATTAACTTTTCAATAAATAATTATATTATAAAAAATATCAGATAGTAACGAAATTTGATCAATATTATTTCAAAATTTATCACGAACTAATTATTACCCGCGACTTCATTTGCGTATAATTAGGTGAAAATTTTTTGTGTGATGATGTATAGGCTTCTTCGATAAACGGCCTATCTAACACCGAAAGAATTTTTCGAGTCGGACCAGTAAGTAGTTCCTGAGATAAGCACGTTCAAGCAAACAAACAAACTCTTCAGATATATATATTAGTAAAGATATAGATGGTGACATCAGATTCTCTATAAGATTTATCTCCTTCTCTCTTTAAATTAACCTAAGACTAGCTTTTACTAGTATAATTGACATATTATTGAATAAATAAATAAATAAATAAGGTATTATAATTTAAAATCCAAACAAGCAAAGACAGAGCTGATATACAGTTATTAGTCCA
>JANCMC010015777.1:66043-235186 GCA_024363005.1 Charaxes varanes
AATAAATAAATAAATAAGGTATTATAATTTAAAATCCAAACAAGCAAAGACAGAGCTGATATACAGTTATTAGTCCACTTTAAAAACAATGTTAACTTTACCAAAACCTGACTATTTTCTATACGAGTGCGGTTATTCTGGTACAACTAAAAGATACTTATGCGGAGAGACGGAGAGAGAGTTTTTGTGTTTACACGAGGGCTAATTAGAACATTCTAGACTGTGTACATTATCACAAGTACCGAATAGCGTGTTTACTAGCGACAAATTTGTCTCCGCTAGTACAGTTTTATAGAGAACAACCATTTAATAATTGACTCATAGATATTTAAGAGATACTTAAAATTATCTTTTTTGGAGTATACTTATAAATAAAATTGAAGTGTCTGTGTGTAATGTTAAAATTATTTTTTTTACAAATTGCTTATGACTATATACACGAAACCTATGGCAAAACGCAAATTAAAACAGTTTTGTCTGCCTGCCTGGTTGTCTGTTCCGCGAAATCTCCGAAACAACTGGACCGATTTCGATGGGATTTTCACAGGCAGATAACTGATGTTACAAGGAGTAACAGATAGTTTAATTCTCGAAAAATGACAAGCGTGCGGTACAAAAAATTAAAACCCTCAAAATTTCACCAAATCTCTGAATTCACCCGAACGAAGTGATGAACGTAGAAGGATGCGATTTAGGATTTTCCAAAATAACGCGGTTTTAGACATTTATTGTCTTGCAATAATTCCCATTTATATAAATAAATAACGTTCATTTGACACATTAGAATAAATCAAAGCAGGATTTATTGTAATGTGTAACGCAACTAAAAACTTAAAACTTATGCTGTACATTCAGAAGGTTAAATTTATTAGCAGGTCAAAAGTTATATAGCAATACGAAATTTTGAGGCGAACACTTTAACATTTTTGAAGCGCAATTACACTTGAAAGTTTAGTAGTTAAAAAGCTTGTTTACTTGAGTTCGGCTGTCAGTCGGTCGTTCGGTTCGACAAGTGCAACATTACACGAATTTCAGCCAATTAAAGCCAACAATCGCGAACTATATTAGACAATTTAAGTTTGCTGTTCAAACTTTTCATTGTTTCACGATTCAGAAGGTTTTCCTCTATAATAGAACAATTATGTAACTGACTATCTGTTAAAACTTGTCAATTTAGAAAGGTTTTTCTATCAAAATAATCCATTTTGATTACTTTTCCGTGTCCGCTATACTCAAAGAACCTTCATTAAATTATCTTTCAAATAGAAAAGCACAATTCTCAATTTTTTTTATTTATTTTTATACAAAGATTTTCCAGGCCACACAAAAAAATTATTGTGTAGAGATTATAACACTTGGCAATACATTTGCATATAACCTACACTCGGGTGCAATGAAATCGAAAACGAAAATTTTTTTTTGTAAAATATTTTTACCTTTTTTTCTTTTTAAAAAGAAATACATTTTTATTAAATATGGGAGTAAAGATCATTTCACGGATAAGTATTGAAATGACCTTTAGTGTTATATTTAAAAAAATATGTATTTTTTAAATAAAAACAAAATATAAATCGAAGCTGTTGTTTCAGAGCCTATTCAATGCACACAATCGATTAAACCTTCCTTCAAGGTCATTTGATAAGTCTATTACTTTTTGAATTTTCCATGATGTAATTTAAACAAAAAATACTACTATAGTCATCCTCTTGACCAGAGATCAGCAACCTTTGGCGGGCAGGGGCCACATAATTAAAAAAATGATAATGGTGGGCCGAATATATGACTTAATTATTAGGAAATAATTGTCTAGCTATCTTTTTATGTAGGTATTAAAAACGCTAAATTTTCGTAGATACATAATTATACTGTTAACCGCATTGGTTTTTTAAATGTTAAATTTTTAAAAAACAAACTTGTAATTTCTTATAAATAAATAAATTAAAAAAAATGGCTGCCCCGAAGAAGCCCGAAAAACAAACTGGTACCATAGAAGAATAAGTAAAATCAAAGACGACAATAAAACAAAAATAAGAAGAAGAACACAACAATGACACGGGCCTTCAGCCTGTGGAGTCCACAGCGACAATTAAAAAAAAATTCGCTGTTAAATATACACAGATTCGGTTTGGTGCGTCAGTTATATTTAAAATCAATTGTATTTATACACGTGATTAGTACGCGAAGTACTAATGTTTTTGTCAAGTATACCTACTGCGATTTCAGCGATCCACTGACACAGTTTGGCAAATACAGCCCACTTTTTCACTTTAGGTAACAAATAAGTAATATAAGCGAAATATTAAAATCTATACTAATATAATAAAGAGGAAAGATTTGTTTGTTTGTTTGCATTGTATAGTCTCTGACTCTACTCGTTTGCTCGCCGGAAAGGTGACCCCCCCCACCCCCTAGAATTTCCAAACTATTAGAGGCCTACCTCACCAAGAAGTCATGGCGACGTCGCCATGGATACCGATGGAATGCAGGTTGGCGTTCCGAACTCAATTTTTACACCTATTATTCTACGTTCCATAGGTCTTTAGCAAACTTTAAGTTTGGATTTTTGCTCTTCTGTTAATGGCCAAGTTTGTTCAGATTAAATTCATGATATATATACTGAGTGAGTGCATTGTTAAAGGGGTTCAGTTTCATCGATATTGCCATTCTGAACACTTTTAATGCCATCTGCAATGGTTGCAATAATATGTGGTTCAGTTATATCTTTCCTCCGAGTAATTCCTGTCTAAGCTGACAAATGGCGGCAATTAATTAGCGATATCAATCACTTTTGTACATTGAAGTGTTCTCGACAATTCATGCATTGGCTTTTTGTTTAGTAAATTGATCTATATAATGCCTAAAATCAGGCAGAAGATTAGAATATACGGAGGAATACCATCACCACGGCGGAAGACTTTTTTTCTTTTTTTTTTTATGTTACAAGGGGGCAGACGAGCAGCCAGCAGGTACCGAAGTGCCTACCGGCGCCCATGGACATCTGCACGATCAGAAGGCCAACAGATGCGCTGCCGGCCATAATGACGAGTTTAGGCCACCGGGAAGTCTCACAAACCGAATCAACGCATCAATAGGTGTCTACTAAATCTTATGAAAGTACTAATTAATTACTGTTTGCTTTTTAGTTCTTTGGCGTATGTTTAAGGCAGTTTTCTTTTTATTAAAAAATATTTCTATTTGTTTGTATAGAATATAGATTATATATTATAGATTTTAATACATACAATTTTTTTTAAATGGGCATTGTTAATAAACCTGTAAAATAACCGCATTAATGTGCCGAGAATAAAAATGCTGCAAAATAAATTGCAGGTGTTTCTTGTTTTTATTTAATACGGAACCAAAGAAGAAGATTTGCAAAAGCAGTTCAGTCGCAAAAAATATTTTGTCATCCGATCTCAGTATCGGATTTGCGCACCCTCTCCCTCGTAGAGGGTTCAAATTAAAATATGTGTATTGTGTAAAAGAATGAAATTGACCTATTTTGTATTGTTTATAATTTAAAAAGCTTTTTGACCAGCTGTTGATAAAAATCTCCACCAGATTGCATTTATTTAGTACGTTGTAAACAAGTATTTATGCAGATGCTACTAATATTTATAAGTATATCTATATCAAGTAATTTTCCCATACAATTTCCACTATACAGCGGTTCTAGATGTATTCATAGTATATAAAACATACAGGATGAAATATCTTTGTTAACATTATTTGATGTTTCGCAACGTTAAATATAAAGGGTAGGAGGGGAAAAGGGAATATACATACTTAATAGACATAATATAATATATATATAAATATAAATAAAACTAATAGACATACTTAAAAAGTATTCTTAATATTCATTAAAAAAAAAAAAGAGCCTGGTGGTCGACATTTGGCCATAAATGTTTAGATTTGCATACTACTTATGCTTATTTAACGCTTTATACAAAATTTTATTATTTTGTACAACCAACCTTCCTATTCACACATTCTCCTCCATATCCTTTCCTACTAATATTATAAGTAAGAAAGTTTGTAAACATGGATGTATGGATGTATATATGTCTGGATGTATGTTTGACGTTCTGTCATGGAAAGACTACGGAATAATTAAATTAATAAATATATACAGGACTATATGACACACGGACGTCTGTTCCTAGGGTAGAAAACTTAATGTCTGCGTTATAGGTAACAGCCGCATGTTATACACAAATATATATTTTTTTTAGAAATATATAATTACATACATATGGATAATACACCCAGACTCGAGGTGGTCCATGCTTGGGCTCCAAAAAATTTTTTAACTCTTCGATATTCTCCATTTTCCCTTTGAATTATGAATGATTTGAACGTTTAATTATAACTAGCTGTACTTAGCGATCGCTCGCGTCAATTCAGTGATTTCGTTAAATTTTGTTGGTCTTTATGTATTTTTGCGGAACTCTAATTATCTTTAAAAAAGTAAAGGAGTGTATGTTATCCCTTGTAACATCAACTCTATATCAGTGATACTTCCATTGAAATCGGCCCAGCCGTTTCGGACATTACCCGGAACAAACAGACAAACAGACCGACAGACAGTCAAAAATAACGTTAGCTTTTGTTTTGCAATATGCAATTAGTACAAAAAATTATTTCGACGTGACAGACAGATACTTCAAATTTATTTCTATGTATAGATTAATAAGGCAAGTAAAAGATTATTTTGTAAATATGATAATTCCGTCATGCCGGAGCCAGACATAGTTCAAACTGTTTGTACATTTTTGTCCTTGAAGACTACAAAGTTGTACAAAACTGCGCAGCTACACAAAGCACCCGGCCACACTACATGAGCATTTAAATGATTATTCAAATAATGCTATGTCTGACTCCGATGTATAACCCCGCATTTGTTAGTTTAAACTAAAAGAACGCCGGTTTACCTGTAATTGGGTGTGCACTATAACCTATGCAATTTACATGTTAGTTTAAGTTCTTACTGTGCAACATCTGTAGGTTTACCTTAAATAAATAAATAAATGAATTAAAATAAATATTTGCGTAACTAAACACAAACATCATTATTTTAATATCATAAATATTCAGACTAGAAATTAAAGTAGTCTCTTAGCCTCAGCCTCAGAAGGTAATTCAATTCGTTGTACAAATATATTCCGACATTTATCTTCTCTAATGTAAACTTATGTATTTACAGAGAGCAATTTGCGAACGCCTTGACTACATCTACATTGCGATATCACAGGTCCTTGAAAGTAGATGATTTATATTTTTCTCGATGTGTCCATGTGGGATTGGAGGGCAAATATAAGTGTTCTTTAACGTCTTATTAATTAATTAAATTTTACACCACGACATACTACACCTCTATTCTACTCCTCCCAATTTTCAACTAGCATCATTTTTTGAAGACATTCCATAGACATGTTCATAGGTTTTTAAATTATATTCTATGTACTAACAGGTTGGATTACTTACTAGTAGACAACCTAATGCCTGTGTTATTGGTAACACCCGCCTGTTATACACAAATATATATTTTTTAGAAATGTATAAATACATATATATGGATAATACACCCAGGCTCGAGGTGGGAATCGAACCCACGACCTCCGGAGCAGTAGGCAGGCTCACTGCCCACTGCGCCAACGGGCCAGTCAAAACAACAAACAAACTTTTCAGTTTTATATGTTACTAGCTGTACCTCGCGACTTGGTCCGCGTGTGGCTCTCTTATCACTTAGGGGTTTAAAAATAGTTTTTGAATGAGGATTAATATTATGTTTATAAAAAGACCTTCACAAATAGTGCATTATTTCAGAACAAATTTGGTTAGCATAAAAAAGGTTATACTGACCCAACCTGAAAAGATAGACATACGCTGTCGCGGACTTTTATTTAGAACTTTTAAAGGAGAACTTTATTGTCATACATGACTTTTGCGAAACTTAAACCATTTACGCAGCGCACGCAGCGGAAGCTCTCGAATGGGAAAAAGAACCCCCGATTTTAAAACATTTTTAATTGGTGCACCGCCCCTATTGGAATTAGTATGATGATATATAGCCTATAACCTTCCTCAATAGGATCAGTCCGTCCGACGGCGTCCACGATCGAAGACGCCGCCATACCGTTCTTGTATCATCTGTCCGTAACAATTACCTCAGATCACTGAAATTACTAGATATGTAAGAAGGGTGTGGTTCGTAAAAACATAATACGCCGAAATGAAATACACTCTGTGCAACGTCGTCAGTACCGATTTGACTTTTCTTGAGAGAATTTCTGTAATCTCTCTCAAAATACTGAAAGTTTACAATACTATCGTGTCTAAAGCATCGTTATCAAACTGGTATACGAGTATTCCATAATTATAACGTAGAAGTTTTATTGCTCGTCGATCTTTACTCTTCAACATTTTCATTTTTAGCTTCCTGTAGGTTTCACTAAAGTCATTTGCCGTAAGGTATCAAAGGTAACTGTTGTGAGGGATCATCCATAAATAACGTCACACATGAAGGAGGGGAGGGTACCACCAAAATGTGACATTGTGTAACACCGGACATTAGGAATCAAAAGCTGCGTTACATCACATGTCAAGATGTTAATTGATTTATATCTCTATTAGGAATAATTATTAGAACTATATTTTTTTTTTAAGGTTTTAAGTTAATTTAAACTAATAGTTTTCAAATATCCGTTCAGCTCCGTATTTCCAAAGGCACGTACAACGGTGGATGCCGATTAATGTCATTGAGTGATATAAATCGTGAGATTGTAGAGATTCTGGGGTTTCCGAGGATGATGTCAGACGGCAGTTGTTCATATTAAGGTCGTGCTCCACAGCCACATCCTCTGCAATTTAAGCCGGCCTTGGTACAAGACCGAGATAAAACTAGAAAGAAGAATAAATATGTGATGGTCTTTATTATGCCAGAGCCAGACATAGCTCATAGTGTTTGTACATTTTCGTCCTTGAAGACTACAAAGTTCTACAAAACTTTGCGCAGCCACACATTGTCCACGGTCACAATACATGATCATTGAAATGCTCATTCAAATGAAGCTATGTCTGGCTCCGGTATTATAGATTACGTTTATAAAAAGATTTGCAATGTAATATTTACTATCCAACCTTTTAATATAAGAATAGAATGAGAAGAATATAGGAGGATTTTATTCTTTAAAAAATAAATTAATATTTGCTTTAACCTGTGTGCACGAGCGTCGAGGTTCGAAGCACCGTTCGCTGGATTGGCGGGGAACAACTGAAACGCCGGTCTCAGGAGATTAATATAACAAGGGGCAAATGAATAGCCGGCTTTCACCCAAGTGACTACCGACGCCCATGTACAACTGTAACACCAGAGGGACCGCAGATGCGTTGCCGGCCTTTGAGAAATGAGTATGCTCTTTTCTTTATTTATGAAAATGCTGTTTTCATCTTCATATCGCAATCCACATCTGGACTTCCCTCAACTTGATCCATTTAGCTTCTGCCGGCTAACTTTAGCAAGTTCATTGGTAGTAGGAGGGCATCCTACACTGTACATACAAGTCCCTATACTAAAAAATTATCTTTTTAGGCTCTGGTAAACTAAATAAAACCTTAAATACACAACAGTAAGAGCTATTTCGGTATCACACATAAGTTCTTAATTAATCAAACTCTAAAGTTCCTATCTATAGAGCATGCTATTATATAAATACCCGATTTGAAAGCCACTTCAATGCTTTCGCCGAACGAATTGAGTCATCCAATATTCAATGTGAAGCGATTTCTAAGTGTTCTATCTCCGAACGTAGGTTCTAAAAACAGTAATCTGTACAGTAATAAAAACGTTAGCACCTAGACTGACTACAAGGAGAGCGATTCTATGAGCACCTACGACTAATAAAACCAGCCCCGGAGGCTTACAGAAGCGAGGAGAAAACAAGGCCCCAAAATAGCTTGACCCACTGTGATGGCGCTGGTTGCAACATAAACAGAGTACTTTCTACTGTTGTTTTATGCTTCTCAATATAACCGTAGTTCATTTTAAAGTGGCGACATGTAGAAAGTCATGAGCTTACCATATCGAGTGGGCCGACAAGACAAGACTGCATTCAGGTGATTCTATCATATTTTAATAATCTTATTTAAGCCATATTTCATGGTTTAGGATACAAATTGGCATTCATACTTTAAAGTTAATATATTTTTGGTAAAAAAATATTTAAAAAAACACCAAGTGTGCTTTAGACCACACGACTGAAATGTGTGAAGTAAAACTTCTTTAGCTCCACCTATATGTATGTATATATGTCGCAGGCAGATAGCCAGATTAGCCGTTCAATTTACAAATAATCCAAATTAATTAACAAATTATTAATTTTCTTTACTAAACGGTGCCGCTCAAATAGTCTCTTGAATGATATTCAAGACATTTGATCAAACAGCTAGGCATATGACTTGATCGGTGACGTTTCATAACGTTCCATCGTCAAATTGTCGATAAGTCGATAAAATAAACTTAAACTCAAACTCACACACACACTCAAGCTTAAACTTAGTCAAGTAAACTTCCGTTCGCCGCGCCTGATCACACTTTCGTAACGCTCTCGGCTCGCATTCGCCAGCTTATACTCCCCTAATCAAGTGTGCGTAAAGAAGTTTTACTTTATAGATTTTACATAAACATCACATGACACATCAGAAACTGTCCGTCTGTAATTTTTTTTAAGAAATATCTTTACTTCTTAATATATATAAATGACGCGTCACGTTTTTTGTCCGCGATGGACTTCTAACCTACTTGACCGATTTAAATCATATTTGCACACCGAGTGCAGTTTGATTCAACTTGAAAGATAGAATACCTTATATCTCAATTTATAGTTGCAAATAAAAATGAGTCGCTGAAATGTATGCACGTGCATAACTTGCGAACGACTACACTAAATTGGATAATTTATTTTTTTGTTGTATTCGTTATTGTTAGGACAAGGTATTTATAATAAAAAGAGGAATGGCCAAGCGAAAAAGGAAAGGAAATGGAACGGAAACGGAACGGGAACGGGGAATAATGTTGTATGATAATAGAATATAGTAACTAGTATATAACGAACGTCGGCTAGTTACGAGTATTATATAGACTTGCATAAACTATAATTATGCATGTGTTTATACTATATGTTTAACTACAGTATTTTAATAAGAGTTATGTTAATGAAGCTGGTATCGTGACCGCAGGCTTTGTACTCTTCATTAGCATGTAGCGGTATTCGGTAATATACCCGTATTAGCAAGTACCAAGTATATCTGAGCGTATGTATTCGGAACTGGTACGCTATTTAAGTGTATCCATGACTAAATTTAATTACAATGTTTAAAATTTAAACATTAAACAAGATATAGGGATGATATACAGAGACTGGTTCGTTAGCGCAGTTGGGAGTAGTAATGCCTTTTGCCGAAGTTTCGGGTTCGATTCCTGCCCCAAGTCTGGGTGTATATTATTTATTATCATATAGATATATATCGGGTGTATATATCTATATGAGTCCAAGGGGCGGATTTTCCTTTTTATCTATCCGATAACTGGTAAGATCCACTATAGGTACGCGACGCCGGAATACCCTAGCTCCTATTGTCACTCCCCCTACATCGTCCGTGACAATAGTATCCGCATCCTTTCTCTCCTCTCCAGCTACCTTTATATCCTTTTACTTCATCTCTTTCCTTTACTCCTGTATTTCTAATTAAAGGTAGCATCACGCTTGCAGTCATTTTCGTCTGCATCCGAAATTGGCCGGCGCGTCCGTGTACCAGTACCAGTAAAAAAGATCGGCGTGAATTGGCGGCAATGCTGTCACGTCAAGTGATGGTATTTATGTCACGTTTCGTTTGGTTTGCGAGTGTTCCCGGTGACCTAAACCCCTCTTTAAAGGCCAGCAATGCATTTACGAGACTTCTGGTGGGGTCTGCCCCAACTCAATGGGCGTGGCGATGAACCGCCCGCTCTTAAGAAACTAGCGTAAGGTCTGACTTAGAAATCCATTTTGATTACTGCAGACGTTGATACACGGCAATGCATGCCATTTGCCAGCAGGTGGGACAGTTAATGAGAATTAAAAGTACATTTACTTAGAATTAATAGACTCTTGAATTCAAAGCTTAAATATCAATGATTATCATTAAACTTAAAGACCACTATACCTTATACTTAACGCTCTAATTGTTATAACTTAAGCACTATATTATAGGTACGATATACTTGCTGTTTCCCGCACCTTCATTCGGGTAAAATTTAACTGGCAAGAGCCTTTAGCCCTTCTTAATCGATCTGTTTAAAAAGCCGTTTTTAAACGGATGTCCACTATATATCCTTACTAAATTTCATCTTTCTATGTCCATATGGACTACAACCGAGTCAATATGGACGTAGAAAGTCAGTCCGACGGAGACGCGGGAGTCGTCACGCATCCCGCTCGTGGTGTCCGAGATCTCAGAACCCACCCTAGGGAAGCTTCATCCTACCACCAGTGTGGTGTCCACCGCCGGAAAACATGGCGCGCCGTTCACCACAGTGTCCCAATGTTTGGGTAGGGTAGGGAATACTTAAAAAATACGAAATAGTTGGTCGCAGCTTCGTAATGCTTCCAGCAGATGGCGTTGATGTCCTGGACCTTGTGTCTGGCCGTTAATCGGGCAAGACAACGTCTGCCGGATCCGATAAGTTAAGCATAAAATGAACAACAGTGCTGTATGTAATAAAAATAAACACAGTAACAACCCACATACCGAATAACATTAAAATATCGAACCATTATTGCACGTTCTGCGCCCGCCTTGCATCTGAACTAGTTACGGTTTTAAAATTGGCGGTAAATCGTAGTAAATCCAAAGAGACTCGACAGAAACAGGCTCGACATCTGCTACCGTTTCAAAGGTCAACGCCGATACAGATGTGATAACGTCGTCTGCAGTCCCACGGCCATTTAAATAGACCCAAACCCGTTAGCGAAGTAAAACAACTTACATTCATGGATACATCGTCATGATCTTGTTGTATTCCATATTTCTGCACACAGATTAAAGTATGATCTGGTATGCAAAATGCTCAGCCCAGGAATAAACTATTTTATTTTTTTTAATATATATTTTTTATAAAATAATACGTGCAACAAATGCTGAGTCATTGTGAAAATGGTGATAACAAAAAATTACCGTACTGAGTTTGTTGCGAGCTTTTTTCAGTGAAGGGCGCAAGGCACCCTTGTAAACTTAGTTTTTAAGTCGTAAATTTTATCACCAAATTATTAAATGACTAAATAAGTTAATATTATAGGTAAGTACATACATATGACGTTCATAAGTGCTTATAAAAAAGTCTATAATCTATATATGTACATAAAAATGAATCGCAAAATGTGTTGGTAAGCGCATAACTCAACAACGCCTGGACCAATTTTACCAATTCTTTTTTTAAATACAGTTTTTTAAAGATTTTACTGTACAGTTTTTCGCAACTATTTATCGAAACGTGTGTAGCGGCTATGTGCAATGAATTAAATTTACAGCGTTATTTTATGACAGTGGTTATATTAAAAGTATAATTGTGTAAATAAAGTTTATAGAGAAGTAAAACTTCTACCAAGTGGCCCCATTTTTCTTCACTTTTTTTCCTTCATTTTTTTCACCTTTTATGGCATTCTTTCAATGTTTTCGCAATTTCACATAAGACCATAAGTACTTAGTCTTTTTAGGATTCCGTATTTAAAATGAAAAGAAGGTATGCTTATAGGGTCACTTCGTTGTCCGTCTGTCTGTCCGTCAAGACCATTTTTCTCAGGAACACGTAAAGCTAATAAAGTTGAAATAAATACCAAATACTGAGATCAGCGGTCCCTTGAAGCTGTAAAAAAATCATCTCTCTAAGTATACGCTATGGAAAAAAATGGCTGTCCATGTCGCATTTCCCATACCACCACACCAAAGGAAACCAAAACCTACATGTTACTTCCCGTTGACCTAGAATCATGAAATTTGGTAACAAATTACATCTTTTAACGCAAGTATAGGAAAAATTCTGAAACAGTAACTTGCCCTAGCGATCGACTCAAATGCCGACCACTGATAAGGCCACGACCTCCTCTCTCCTCTTTAAATATGGGACATATAAAAATGTTATTTGGCGGGGAGATAGTCTATAGTTAGTAGACATCCGCTAAGAACGGATTTTTCTATAAGCCCAGATTAAGGTGGTCTAAGAACTCTTGTAAGTTTAATTATGCGCGGGCGAAGTCAGGAGAAACAGCTAGTTATTTTTAGAAAATAAGGCATAAATATGCAGAGGTACATCTAGATCAAGAAAGAATTCTTCGTGTCTATAAATTTGCTTCTAGTATTTATATATAGTCATGTAGCTCAGAGATTTATTTTAAAAGACAGATTACATTTCTTAGTTTCATGATAATAATAATGTTTCTTCAAGCATTAAAAATTTTTCTTCAATGTTTCTTCAAGCGTTAAAATTTTTCTTCAATATGTCTTCAATCGTTAGATATTTTCTTCAATGTTTCTTCAAGTTATCCTTAACTTATCAATAGTGGACTGTAAACCGAATGTGTGTTAATTCATACGATTGTTTTGAATGGCGACGCCGTGCAAAGTGCATTTCCTTTAATATGCGGCGATGAGGGGGGTCTGCTGTGCCCCGTGATATATGAAATAAAACTCCTTCTGGAGTTAGGGTATGTTCCCTTAATGTGTTATAATGCTTGAGGAATAGGGTTAGATAATCACAGAGGATGTGCTTGGCCAATTCCAAGTCCTCGTGTCAAAACCTGTAGACTGGTGATTGAGATTGGTTAATGGTATGTAAATGTTTCTTCAGTCTTCAGAGCGGATAAACATTATACTCTGTTTGTTAATTTATAGGGCTGCAAACATAACAAACCCAGGATGCTATATCATATGAATATGACACTGATAGACTTGTACATATCATTTTCACAAAATAAATAAGTAATACTGTATTTACCTGTACAAAATATAACAAGGAAGATCGTCAACTACAAGTGAAGGAACATATTTATCAAAGTCTTGTTCAAATGATCCTTTTACTGGATAATGTTTGGCTAATGTTAACTGTTCTGCAAATAGTAAAAATATATATATGTTATATATAAAATTCTCGTGTCACGATATTATTTACCCTACTCCGATTTTTATGAAATTTTATATGTATATTCAGTAGGTCTGAGAATCGGCTACTATCTATTTTTTATACTCCTAAGTACAAATATCCGATTACGGATATTTGTAAACCAGTGCTAGAATAGGTCAACCTTCCATCACCCGAACACGGTAAGAGCTGCTTAATCAACCTAGCGATCGACTCAAACTTCCGCCAATTTGTAAAGCTTTCTAGCCTTTTCAGATGATGGAAAGGCAACGATGCTATTACAAGCACCAATTCCCCTTTTTGGATATAAGATACTGCGTTTTAAGATTAAATAATTTTGTTTCAGACTCGTTCATGTAATTTCTTAACGAGGTGGCCCGCCTGCATCTCGTTTTTTAGCGATTTGGCCCTTGCCTACCAAAAGGTTGCCAACATCTGCTCTAAGCAATTTGTCATGTGTTACCATTCTTGGAATAAACCAGTGCGTCTCTAATCGTGTCTTAGTTCACTTCTCCGATCGTCGACTTAATACAATTGCTCAAATAATCTGCTTTCTTTGCTAATCTAGTGTCGTTCTTGTGACAAGCACGCCAACGGTCATCTTCTTCTTCTTCTTCTTCTTCTTCGCGGGCTGTTTTTCGCACTCAGTCACTTTATGGTGACCATTGTGCGTGAAAGGGGGCTGGTGGATGTTCACTCCATCCAGCCCAGCTCCTGAACGTGTGAATGTGAGCCGAGGCGAAGCCGTGGCACCTAACGTAAGTTCATCAATGCCTAGTTGCGGCCAAGGCTTGTGTAGTACTTTTCTTAAATAATACGCGGAAATTAAACTAAGTAGTACAATTCAGAACTATTATTTGAAAAAGTATCTAAAACCAATTACGAAGTTGACGAAAAACTAATAACAATAGTTTTTTACGCGCCAAAGTATTTTTTTTGTCACTAAACAGTTTTCTATGTGCCAGCCAGTTCGAAATTTATATTAAACCTTTGATAAGTTACCTCTTTGGTCGCCATGTTACGGAGTAGAAGATCGTTCCATTTCTAAATTACACGACAAATATAATTTTACATAGTAATTTATTTGGTCGCTAAACACGACAGATATGGATTTTCATACAACTATTGTCGGCCGCTGCTCGATCAGCAAAAGCAAGTTCGATTAATCTCGAAAAAGGTTGTCAAAATGATACTCAAAGTTCCAAGCATGTTTGAGAAAAAAAAAAATAACCGCTCCTTCCACTTCTAACCTATCCGCAACAGAATTACATTTCGCACGGAATGAGTGATGTTGTATCGGGGGAAGCTGACAATCCATGATCGTTTTACATACAATATCATTTTAATATTAACATAGGAAAGTTACAAACGGAGAGAAGTCTGTATCCAGCAGGGGCATTAAAGGCTGTGACTGATGATAGGAAGAGTTAAGTAAATTTTCAAATGCTTGACGCCAATGTATACGATTTTTTTTTAATCAATCTTGTCACGTTGCACGAAGGTCTCAGTTATTTTTTTTTTTAAAGCGGATGGAAAAGGGTATATTTTAAAAGCACGAGGTCTGAGCGCGATGAATTCTTGATAAATTTTTTTTTCACTTATTACGGTTTGGCCATGTAATTACTAGTAATATACTAGTCATTATTGCTTTTAATATGACTAATTGCAACATTTAGTTCCTTTGTCTTAGAAATATCATTGATAAAAATGCAGAAAGGAATAAATCTCAAAAATAAAACACATGGTGCTAGTTAACCAGTGTTCCGACAGTATGGGGAACTCGGGATCAGTTTAACCAGAGGATATGTTTTTTTTTTAATTTATAACTTTGTTATCAATTCTTGAAGTATTCTTGCAGCTGATGTTACAAGGAATTTCGTAGGCTACTTCTCTTCTATCTAGCGTTATTCACCTCTAGCACTTTGCAAGAGTCAATACGGTACGGACAAGCCGTACGGCAGTCGACCATCTTGTTTTTATAAACAAGTAGTTACACCTCCAGTAATGGAGCAGCCCAGTGCGGGCGCGGCCTTACCCGCTGGCACCACGCGCGCCGCCCGTGTTTACCCCATTAGTGCCGTCCCCGGCAGAGAGCCCTCCGCGTAATGTTATTCTCCTGATTTCTTTGCCGAGACCACTCCAAACCCATTTACATAAAGCTCTCCGCGCCCGCTCTCTGAAAGCCGTCGCAGCTATGACAGTGCAAACACAACATCCGTCTCAAGTAAATCTTTATCAAAGCATGTTTTAACACTGCTACCTTATTCTCCAAATTAGCCGAAGTAGACTTCAGCTGTTCATCTATAGAAGCTATAATCCACAGCACATTATTTACATAAACCAACACTAGGAGCACCCAAATGTCCCTAATACTCTCGTCGTATGCATTCCAGTCCGCTCCTGTAGCTCCTGAGCTATTGCCAGTGCTTCTGTAGCTCCTGAGCTATTGCCAGTGCTCCTGTAGCTCCTGAGCTATTGCCAGTGCTCCTGTAGCTCCTGAGCTATTGCCAGTGCTGTGGAAGCACGATAATATGATAAATAGCACACCCTCGTCACTACGTGGAGCCTACGGTATAAAATGAGCGTATTAGGAATATTTCATACCTACATTGGATTTAGTTACAGTTTTTTTATACCAGTCACTACAAACATTTGTTTCTATACCTGAACTTAAAGCAACCTAAATAATAACAGTTGTTATGACAGCGTAAAATGAGTTTGTAAACGAAAGAGAAATAGACTTACTTCTCTTCTTCTCTGGGAACAGGGAAGGAGACAGTACAAGAAAGAAGAACAACTTCCTATACGAAAAGGTTCGATGCTTTTTTTATGTTACAAGGGGCAAACGAGCAGGCAGCAAGCAGCTAAGGGCCTACTGACGCCCATGGACATCTGCACGACTAAGAGGCAAGCAGATGCATTGCCAGCCTTTGATGACGAGTTTAGGCCACCGGGAAATCTCACAAATTAAATGAGACGCGACAGCAACACCATCACTTAACGTGACAGCTTTGCCGCCACTTCACGTCTATCTTATGTACGAAAGAGGTAGTGGTACCCGGTCGAGCCAGCCCAATTCGGCTAAAAGAATGGCGCTATCTCTATATCGAAAGGCAGGAGTATGAGAAAAGTCTGCTCTTGAAACCGGCTTAAGTAATTATTACAATAAACCGAGCATTGTAATAGGACATTGAAACTAGAATAGGTATTAGAGGTTAATTATATCTATACAAATAACTTATTTGAACGGTCTGTCTACCATAATTTCGAGCTGGGCCAAAAACTTATGTGAAGCCCTTCTCTACAGCGTTTGACAAAAATTAATAACTCAAAAATTGAAAAAATTGGTAAAAGTTGTTGTTATTTTTTACAACCAGGTTTTCGTTTGCTGGGCATTTTGTGTGTGGAGCAAGGCCTTTATTTTTAATTAATATAAATTTGGCGCCCTCTAAAACAGGCGCTCATGCCCTAGTGTTTAAGTTTTAAGTAAAGAATTGGGTAAAATCTACTTTTCTAAAAGCATTTAAAATAGTAGAAACTCTGAATTAGACATTTTTCAATAAGACAATATCACAGACATTAACTACCTTAAACAAAAACAACATCTTTTGACGTATATATTCTATGAAATGTTATTTTTTTTGCTCTACCATCGGATATACAACTTTGTTTTATCCCACCATTATTCGTCTAATGATCTTTTCATGAATTTACTGATCTTTAAAAATGAAGACTATAAATAAAAGCATGTAAAAAAACTACAAAAGTTAGTCCATGATGACGTAATTTATAGTTATAATTATCATTCATATTATATACATTACCTATTAATTTATTTATTTTATTTATATTTATTTATTAAATTACATATTAAAAGAAGTTGTATTGACTTATCAACAGTAAAACGCTCATTTTAATCTGTGTTAAAAGTATATTGCCACCATAATAAACTTGATGTAAAGCAAATGTCATTGGTCGGTCGAAATGGCGGCACCAATGAAATATCTTTAGAACAGTGTTACCATAATTAAGAATTGTATTAACAAATGCTACTGGCGGTTGTTATGACGGCAAAGAGATGGAAGTTGTGGGTGCGTATAAAAGCAATGTGTTAATTGTATCTTGGATTATTCACTTAGACTGAGGCCAATAAAGATGAAACTGTAACCACGTCTTTGTATTATTTATCTCCAACAGTACGGATATGCGTGAAGTTATTTCTTAGTATTTGTATATTCATTGAAATAACAGACATACGTTATGCCCGTTTGAAATTGACATCTGAAAGCTTTTAGAATGTACTATAAAATTCAATTTGCAGATCACCGTCTCTCCCTTGCGGATTTCAGTCCATACCTTATACCGTTGAGCTATTGAGGCTCTAAATTGTAAATAATGCAAGTAATAACATTGAATTTGATCGGAATTTCCGATAAATTTTATCTCCCACTTCTAATCTATGTTACTAGCTGTGCCCGCACATCGTCCACGTAAAATTAGAAAAAAAAATAGATTCAGTTTTAACTTGATGATATATAGCCTATTAAGGAAGCCCATTTATGGCTTCGTTATAACGTATGGCAAGGCTGTAGCCTTCCTCGATTAATGGGCTATCTAACACTGAAATAATTTCTCATATCGGACCTATAGTTCCTGATTAGCGCGTTAAGCAAACAAACATATGTTCAGCTTTATATATTACTATACATATATAAAATCGTCAGGTTTAAAACTTTACGCGAGATGTCGAAAACCACGGGACGTACGATGATGAAATTTGGCAAGAAGGTTTATAGGAAAGTTTATACTCAAAGTTAGTAGAAATTTGCCAAGAAAAGATTTTATGATCTCTCTTCATTCCTGTATCCCCTAGATGGGGCATAGGGTATCGATAGTGCATCTCCATTTTGTTCGATCTTGAGCTTCCCTCTTTAACTAGTCTTTTCATTTGTGTCTCGACAAAACACTTTCATATCTTCGTCTTTCGTGACAAAGTCGATGAGTTTGTGAATTGTCCCTTTATCTGAGGTTATTAAGCGTCAATCAATCAGGGATTTTTTGGTTGATACCTCATTCGATGAGTCCTTAGTCTGTTCTTTTCGTATTTGATAGATAATATGAATGATTGGAGTGACAGTCGTAAAGAGAAAACATTTTGTTTTCACAACTTTTTATTTAAGTTGCTATCGGGGTGTGTTTCATGGGAATCATATATAGGAATAGTACAATCATATAGTTCCAGCCGTTCTGGGGTCATTAACCCCCCTCCCCGTGGACTTGGTGTGATGTCACATATTATTAATTTTATGCATGCATCTTATATCTTATACTAATGTATAAAGGTGAAGAGTATGTTTGTTTGTTTACTTGAACGCGTTAACCGTAGGAACTACTGGCCCGATTTGAAAAATTAAAAATTCAAAAGTTCAAAAATCTTTATTTAACCTAAAGGAATATAATAGTCATAAAAATATATCCAAAGGAACCCACACTAGGTACTCCTGTGTCGTGGGTAGCCATAAAGCGTTTAAAACTAGAGAGGAAGGCTTTTTCAAGTATAACTAATATTTCCGGTCACGACACTCCAAAGTTAACACTTTTTGTATATTTGTTTTGCGTTTCATTTTGATATGTGGAGCTATTGTGTGATATTCTAATACGACATTAGAAGACCGTTTTGGTCATATTTACATTCGTATTTGAACCAAGAAATTGATTTGCCCCGCTAAGGTCGAATTTCGTTTGCACGTCAATTAGTTAAAAGGGTCATTTTTGCTTGCTATGCATTACGTTCATTTTTAACAATAACCCTTAGCAAAATTTTCTTTGACATGAAGCTGTCATTCAAAATGGTAAAGCACTTTCTTGGTCGGCTGAACAATTATCAACATTGTTGTTTGTATCATGATCAATATCTTCATCGGCTTGACGCAGACCATAAATACAAGTAGTCATCAAAAGAAACGTTATTAACGGTATATACCCTCTATCCCAAGCGGACACAGTATACCTCGGAAAGATCTAAAATATTATTAAAAGCAATACAAGTGTTAAAAAATAATATATATGATAACTGCAAGAACAAGTGAAAAAGCAACAAATCAAAGTCAAAATAAACAGTATAAACATTATAAACCCTCCGTCTATGTGAAAATCACCTTACTCAATATCTATTGTTAAAGAAATGCATGCAATTTCATTATTACAATATACCTAAATTTAATTATCTTATGGGACAGGATGCTGATTAGGTGTTAATCCACCATGTTCAGGGCTGTGCTTCCGTTTTTTCCTTTTCTTCTTCTTTTTCCTTTTCTTTCGTTCTTTGTCATCATCATGACGTTTCTGCTTTTTATGTTTCTTTTCATATGTATCTGGGTTTGATGAATCTTGTAAAGGTGTATCTTGACCAGGAGGTGCACCATCTTTATGTTTGTGCTTCTTGTGTTTATTGGGCTTATGTTTCTTAGGTGGAGTTGCACTAACGTAACGATACTGCTCTGGTAGGGGACCTGGATGTAACCTGAAGCCTGCCAACTGTGCACTTGTCAATGGTATCAATTCCTTGCCACCTATTGGTCTTTTAGCTATAACTGAACCTAACGTACTGTTATCTTCTTGTCCTGGTCCATCAAGAATACCAGGAAGATTCGGAAGAAACGATGATAAAGATTCTTTTAGCTTCTTGCCATTAAATTTACTGTAAGAATGCTCTAAGCCATAATACGCCATTAAGTTAGTGGCTCAAATGGAGCGAAAATGTTTTCTGGGGCGAGACGAAATAATTTCGTATTGTGTTTATTTTTAACTATATTTGTCTCAACTCATGTGTTATTTGTTTAACTAAGAGCCTACTCTAATAAAAATGGCCAAGTGCATGTCAAGACACGCTTGTATAAAAAAGTTCTGTATCTGATACGTGATAAACGTATTTGTTAAATAACTTCAACAGGTGTTATCCGATTTCGATAAAAACAATATTCTGAATTGCACTGAGAGGAGGTCGTAGCTTATTCAGTAGCCAGCATTTGAGTCGTTCGTTAGGTTAAGCAGTTCTTACCGCGATAGGTGGGTGATCCATTATAACAATGGTTTTCAGTAAGTGTAAAATTAAATTTTAAATCGATGCTATTTTTTCGTTTTGAAAAATGTTTTTTTTTTTATTAAATATAAATAATAAAATAGAATATAAAGCAGAGTCTGATTCTATGGAATAATAGTCGTATTATGTTAACAATGTTAATAAACCTAAAACTTTCTACGCAGTAACTTGTGGTAAACCGAAATTCAAAGTATGATCAACTATCGTGCCGGTGGGTAGTTGGGGACCGGGAGCGGGAAAACTCGTCCATACACGAAATAAAAATTTAATTGAGTTTTTAAGGTTAAAGAAGTTTGAGATGCTTCAACCACGTAGAAAATGAACGTCATATATGAAAATTTTTGAGTAAGATAGCGATTTTATTTTAACTTGCAACCCGCAACACAATGTATGTAATAGGATCTAGTATTTAGAGGGTTTAAAATGCCTTTTTTTAATTTCTTTTATAATAAATTTAATAGAGGAAAATTTCTGTGGTGTCATTTCTGATATTTATTAGCAATCAAAACTAGTTACTTGAATTAGAAGATTTTGTACATAAATTAAGTTGGACCGCAGAATAGGGTGCAAGAAACTAATAACACTAATAATAAATAAATAAATGAATACATATATATAGGGCTATACGACACACGGACGTCTGTCCCTAACAAGACAACTAGACAACTTAATGCCTGTTATAAAACACCTATAAAGGTAACAGACTATTATTTGTTAAAATCATCTCATAATTTAACTTCAACAAGAAATAAGACTATTTTAATTTCATTCGAATGTAACTTATACGGGCATTCGGTTTCCCATCTTAGTAAAATCGTTTAGGTTTTTTTTTTTCATGTTTTTAATTAAAGGCTGGACCGATTTTTATGAAATTTTATATACGTATTGATTAGGTCTGAGAATGGGCTACTATGTATTTTTCATACTCCTAAGTGATAAGGGTGGTTCACGCGGAATTACGCGTCACGTTGTTTGTCCGCGATGGACTTCTGAGCTACTTAACCGATTTTAATCAAATTCGCACACTGTGTGCATTTTGATGCAGCTTCAAAGATAGGATAGCTACACCTCAATTTATAGTCGCAATTGAAAATGAGTCGTGCATAACTTCTGAACGACTGCATCAAATTGGATTTTTTTTTGTTGTGTTCGCTATTGTTAAGATAAGATTTGTATAATAAAACAGGAATGTCAAAGCGAAAACGGGGAATAATGTTATAGGATAACAGAATGTAGTAAAAAGTAAGTAACGTTGGGTACGTTCGGACAGAACGACGTCTGTCGGGTGCATTAGTTATATATAAATATCAATTAACTGTACCATAGAGCCCCAATAGCTTAACGGTATAAGGTATGGAATGAAATCCGCAAGGTAACCGGGTCAAACCACACTGCCGTTGGGGTATCGTCGCGCCCACTCCTAATACAAGCTTTTAATTTAAGCTTAGTAGGAATTTTTATATACATAGATTAACTTATTTCTCATAAGTTTGTAGAACATATGCTTACGTTTTTCGGTATTCTATAACCCAAGACGTTATACTCTTTAGTGGTTTGTCGAAAATTTCCACCAACCACTGGAAGTAATCTTAACGCTTCCTTAATACAGGCCCTGAGATATGGACGTTTTTCTCGAGTCGAAATGATCTCTTCTCGTAGTTTGTTTTGTTTTTCTGGATTCTTGGCAAGAAGGAATAGTGCTCCGATAATAGTATTAGCGGTCTGAAAAATTTCTTTACTTTAAAAAAAAATTAACACAACAGGTAGAATACATACAATCCTTTATATACATAAATATATTTACATGACTATATGACAAACGGATGTCTGTTTCTAATTTAGACAACTTAATGCCTGTGTTACAGGTAACAGACGTCTGTTATACACAAATATTTCTTTTGCAGAAATATATGCTCGGACCTACGGAGGCATAAAACCGGTCTTGTCGTTTGCTAATGAGTTGCACGGTCAGAAGTCAGTTTTGTTAATAGCTGCGTTGTTTTATATAATCGCATATTGAGGAATATTCATATCCCCACAAACTTATGAGAGGTTTCGACATGTTTTTACAACGCCCCACTATAGAGCTATCATTAAATTGTGTAAAGTCCACCATCAATAATGTCGATATTATAGGGTATTGACATATTTCGCGTAAAGAAAGAGAGACTCTATAACGAAATAATGTAAGAAACTTAATAGAAATCAAAGCAAAATTATAGACTGGTTTTCTATCTGAAATCAATAGCTTTATTGCAGCTTTTACTGCACCTAGATGTACTTATAATAAACTGCTCTGAAATGTCAGTCTGTCTTAAATTGTTTTTTTTTTTGTAGGCATAATTTTTTTAATTTGTGTGAAATTGATGTATTTCATTTGGATTTTCTTTTATCTGTCCGATAACTGGTCAGATCCTCTACGGATACGCGACCCCGGAGCATCCTAGCTGCTTTTTTAGAGTCATGTTCTCCTAGGACTCCTTCGTAAAAAATATTATTGAGAAATAAAAAGTTACTGCGTTTTGAGGTAAGGTATCCTTCAAGTGGAATTTGCAATGTCTAAATGTTGTATATTTGAAGGGCTTTCCCTGTCCCTGTCCCTGTCCCTGTCCCTTTCCCTTTCCCTTTCCCTTTCCCTTTCCCTTTCCCTTTCCCTTTCGTGTCGGCTATTATCAACGCATGTTTTAAAAGTTACCCACCCTAAGAACACACCACCTTATGTTTATAATCCTATGTATTTCTTTAGTATTAGTTATAAAAATAGAATATGGTCCATCAGTGTCTGTTTATTCATCTTTGTTTGTATGAGTAATTTCGCTAATTAAACCAATTGAATCAAATTTTGTCAGGATTTTCACTGGAAGTTAAAGTTAATCAGAAGACTGCATGTTAGATAAATCTGTTTATGTTATACATACTCGTAGAAAAATTAAATAATACAACAAGCCCATAAGCCATGATATCAAATGGAAAAGTTTTTTAAATAAGCAATTTTGATGTCAAGTTAAAACTACACATGTGTTCAACGTTTTTTATTAAAATCTTATTTGATCACATCGTTTGAAATTTCACTTTCTTAACTCAAGACCGGCAGGTTTGAAGCTATTAGTAAAACACTTTCCTTCACTTCAACTAATATTTGCACTTCGTATAATCAATCGAAGTATAATTGTTTGTTTAGTTGTTTGAATCAGAAAGTTCACGGCGCCGTCGCGACTAAGAAATCGCAACACATACATATGACTTTCACTTTTCCAAGCTTCCATGGACATCTGCACGACCAGAAGGCCAGCAGATGCGCTGCCGGCCCTTAATGACGAGTTTAGGCCACCGGGCCACGTGCCTTCCAAAACTCGGAGGAGAACGGATATCAAATATAAACCAGCGTTAGAATGGGTCACTCATCTATTACTCGTTCGCAGCAATAACTACTTAAATTAGAATTTGACCATTGATTAGGCGACCACAACCCTGAACCTTTTAACAATATCTGAACCAATTATCAGCTAAATTCACAACACAACAGGTATCAGCTGCTGCAGAAAATTATCATGCGAAATATTGAAGGGAAACGGGGAGTGGGAAGACTCAGGTAGGCAGTTTCTGACTACGTATACTTTGGGAATGGACCGGCTCTGGCTAACCAGAGGCAAAGAGGCATTTAAAAAGCTGACTGCCAACCTCCAGTAGCGAAGAGGCATATAAAGAAGCATAACCAATATGAACCTGGTCCATATTGGCTCAAGACCGTAAGGAGAGGTACGAGCGGGTAGAGGCCCAGCTGTGGGAGAAAAAGGGCTGTGGACGATGATGATAAACCAATATGGCTGAGACACCTCTTAAGTTAATTGGTTAATAATTGTACAGTAATTTTTAAATAATTACTTATTATATCATCTTATGCCACACAAATAGGTAGTCTATTGTCAATATTAACGTAGCAAGATACAATTAATATCCATTATTGCTGGTACAATTACTGGTATATTATAGTACCTCATAAATTATGAATGTTAATTCCACTCAGAGCCAATATTAATATATGACACAAGGTATTCTCATGTTGGTAAAATTTAATTGTCGAGACCTTCAATTATAACGTAATAAAATAAATAAAATAAAAATAAAAAGGCCTTTTATTTCTTACTAATAACAAGTATTTAACATATAACTAACTTATTTATACAATTTTTATAGTACCTATTTATATTCTTAATATTTATCTTAATTTTTTAGTAAGAACCCCTCGCTATTCGAAGGAGAAGGCCTCCTCTAGAGATTTCCAGGTATCTCTATGTCTGCTTCTGTCCAATTCTCGCATCAAATTATGACGTACAAACATGTAATTCAGCAGAGATGTAGTTTAATGGCAGAATAATTAGGAATAAAATGGAATGTATTGAAATAGGTTGGGATTTACTTTAAAATTAAATTATCTTTTTTGTTTTTTTTTATTTCGATGGGTAAACTGCTAGAGTAACGGGCTGTAAACTTTATTAAAGTTATTTTTTTTAATTTACGCTTGCGAATCGATTTTTTTATATTATAATTTTTGGGGAGTAAAATTAACTGTTACGCGTTATGGAAGGAATAAAATCGCAGACTTGAATCGGAACTGACACAATCAATTTTTCATTAAAGCTTAACTGAACTATGTATGTTTATTATTATGTATGTTATTATTCAAAAGAAACATTGGCATAAAATCAGCAGGAATTCCTTACATTTAGAAACCTTCGCGACTGGAGTGTTGGGGCAATTACATGAAAATATTTCAATCTATTTCTGTAAATTGGTTCTAGGCTAATCGTTGTATGGACGTTATATTCGGGACGTATAAAGCATTGCGTGCCCCATTATATAACACAAGTGGCCGTTAGCCCCAATAGCCGTAATAATAAACTGCTTAGGGCCAGCAGTTTTGAACCTGCCATAAGAACTTTATACGACTCTTGAAGTACCACCAATTTAGAGGGAAAAATGACTGATTGAGAACGCCACAGTTATAATTAACTAACTGTTTCCCGCGACTTCCTCTGCGTTCTTTACCATTTCGCTTTCACAAGAATCAGTAGCCTATGTCCGTCTCCGGTGTCTAATCTATCTCTATGCCAAAATTCATGGAATTTGGTTTAGCAGTTAAGTAAAGCGGAGTACACATTAAGCGCTCGGTTAATGTGTACTCCGCTTTTTTTGTTGCGTTGAACGCGCGTTGTTTTCGCACACACTTGCTTAGGAATGCGTTCAGTTCAGTCAGCGAGTATATTTCTAGCTCAGTTCAGTAATGGACGTTTGTTACATTGTATCCACAATTAATTCAAGCTAAGTTTTTTAATTATTTAAGAATGTCTTTACAATTATTCGTTACTATGTATTATAATTTAATATACAATTCATCTATAAAGAAATCAGTATCGAAATGTTTATCCTACATTTGCGTTAGTGTGTCTTCTCTACACAAAAACGCAGAATCAACTGTAAAACAAAATGGTGGCTCATGTATCTCGAAGCGCGCAGCGGGTGACACCCGCGCAGCGCGCGGCGAAAATATATGAACGCGCGTTTGATGTCCGCTTGATTATATTATTAACGCGCGCTTGCTTATGTACACTTCAAGAGAACTCCTAGTTCAAAACGCGCGTTTGAAAACGCTCAATGTGTACGCACTGTAATAATTATAATATTAGTTTAGATTTTTGTCTTATTACGCCGGAACCAGACATAACTCAAGTTGTTTATACGTTTTTGTCCTTGAATACTTCAAATTTCTACAAAATTTCTACAAAACTATGCAGCTTCACAAGGGATCCGGTCACACTACCTGATTATTCAAATGAAGCTATGTCTTTATAACATGGCCAGAGAACTGTAAAACTTCTTAAAGGCTGTTCGAAACCAGTAAGGTAATTTTAGTACCAGGTTTATGAGTGAGAATGGGTTTTAATGCATAATAAAGCACGCAATGTTTTGCTCAGAACTTTGTTTCGTATCCATTGATGAGATGGAAGATTGATGGGGTTATTTAGGCCCGGCATAAAGGAGCTCATTCGGAAACGTTGTACGAAATTATAGATTTTATACATTTTGCACGCTACACTTAGCTGAGGAGGCCGTAGCTTAATTAGCAGCCGGCTTCTAAAACGATCGCTAGGTTAAGCAATTCTTACCGCAGTCGGTTGATAGATGGGTGTCCCGTTCTAACACTGGTTTATATCTGATTTACGATGTCCAGAAAAGTAGCTCTTACCACGGCTGGGTGATGGATGAGTGATTAATTCTAGCACTAGTTTTCAAAGATCCAACCTCCTCCCTATTTTAGAAGGCACGTAAAAAAGTGGGACCGTGAGATTCTAGAGATTGTGGGGGTTTGTTGTGAAAAATATTTTCTGTTTTCCCAGTTATTTATTACGTTGAGAATCAAAACATTACTTCTATAGGTGAAAATCATTAAAGGCAATAATAGGTTTTTATTAAGTCTTTAATTAATTAATTGAACGTGAAATTTCTAACGCAAGGCGAACCATTAAAACGCTTATTCCAACAGTTCATACATATTAAATGTGTTATAAAGTTAGTGGTAAAAGGCTTTATTACTTAATTCCTTATCAGCGCCGAAGTTAGTGTTTACCTCTGAATATTTGATAGGGAATATTCGGAATATTTAGTGCATGCGGTGATATATTCATTGATTTTGATGTCTACATGTGGCGACATATTCATGGGTTATAATGTTTTTTTGTTAGTATTAAGTTAATTTGACGTACCTATTGTCTCTTATATAGACTTAATATAGACAGATTTTTTTTTATTTTATAAAACAAGACTCAAACCTGTATCTTCTGGGTGTCAGACTTAAAAGCCATTAAGCAAGATGTTCACTAACAATATAGAATAGAGCTCTTCAAAAGAGCTTGTAAAAGTCTACTTGAATAAAATATTGTTTGAATTTGAAGTCTCGATAGCTTAACGAATTAAACATCGCCGTGACCTTGCCTCACACTATTCCATGCGCGGTCACAGGCAAAGGTAATTCAGTTGCTGTATTGCAAACTCCAGCTCCGCGTGGTACTAGAATCGTATCAGTGCCCTAAGAAATTTTTCATATGGCTGGAGTGTAAGATTTTATATCTCTCTCTGTACGTGGTTCTACTGACACCCTTGGAAATATTGCTAAGACCACTTGTACGGCTATTGCAAAAACATATGCCTATCTGACTCCAGATCAATGGAGAGATATCCCATTAACCAAGTCACCATACTCTGAATTCTGAAAAAAGAATATAAAACAACCTTTTTAAAAAAAAGCTTGTCGACGTACTTCAAGATCGCACAAGGGCGATATGAGCGCACATTGGCATCGTCAACGTTCCGGGTTTCTGAAATGATACTACCAAATTACGGACGATACCTAGGAGGGTTGTCTATGTGGTGTGATGTAAACGATGTATTTTACATGTTTACCGTCGTATGTATTGTCCTTTGTTAGTGAAATATCTTAGTTCCTTATTTATTACAGTTGACATCACATTAAATGCAAGCGTGTGCTCGACCTTAACCTGCAGGGTGCGGTGTCGGTAGCCAAATTAAAAGAAAGCTCAGGATTGTCCCAATTTTTTTTATTTTATTTTATATATCTAAAGCGACAAACAAGACGGCCTACCTGGTAATAAACAGTCAATGTAGTCAATAAAATCTTGTGCACTTGAAGTGATTTTGTGGATGCAGAATAACTTACAAAATTCTAACTTCAAAAATTACGGACTTCCGTACAAACTTTCAACCCCTATTTTATCTCTTTCAAATTTCATATCCGTAATAAAAAATAGCCTTTGACCATGTCCAAGGTCCAATCTAGCTGTATACCGAAATTTATCCAAATTGGTTTAGCGGTTTTGGCGTGAAAACGTAACAAACAGAGCTACTATCACATTTATAATATTAAATAGTTTGGATAAGAAATTTCATAGAGTCCCGGAAACAAACGCTCTACAATTGGCAACCGCCACCGACCCGCAGGGCGACGTCACATGCACGCGTCACTTTTATCGTAAGATAGCGGCATTCTGCATTGTTACGTAGGTGTGTGGTGGTAGATCTAATATCTTGAGGCTTCGGTGAAGATGGCATAGACCTCCGCAAGGATCGAGCCGAACGGAAACAGCTGGGTCGCCGACGATCCGAGCCGCTCTACGTTGTATGTTGTTGTAAAATATAACTATTGTATTAACTCATACATACAATTAGTCCTCTATATATTGTTACATAATAATATTATGTACCTAACTTGTGTTAATATCGGTTTTAGTTAATTCATTGCAATTTAGATGACTAATTAATTATATACATATTATAATCTATTGCTTAAATAATGTAACTAAGATCGCGTGTGTATATACACTTTACGTCTTCTATTATTTATAGCACATCGTTCTTCAAAGGTTATTCAAATTCAAATGATATTTTATTCAAGTAGACTTTTACAAGCTGTTTTGAATAGTCAAATATTTTAAAAGCTACCACTGATTCGGAATAATCTAGTATATTTGTTGCGGACAGATGATACATGGAGAGCGGCATAGCGACGTGATTGATCGAGGACGTTGACAACGCAAGTCAGTGGGGCTGGCACTAGTGTACATAGTGCGCGAGATTAAAATTAATTATTGCCGACTGTACCGCTAATGGAGTGAGTGTTATAGCTGTAGGTTCTGAAAACATTGTACTCCATTGTATGATAGATTTAAAAGGTTTTTCCATCCGAATACGATTGTGCTATATCATTGTTTTTTATTCCCGCAATAACGGACTGATCAGCATTCCTTGAGTAGAGGAAAATTTTTACCTTTGGTATCTACTTCAGTGAAATTAAACTAGAAAAAACGTAAAATTAACTTCACATTTAAGTGTAACTTTACTCGTTTTTATAACAAACTTCCCTATGACATTAGGGTGATATCTTTTAATAAATTTACATCTTTTACGTACGTAACGTAATACGTAAACTCATTCACAAATCCTATTATAGTGTAAAAGATTATTTGAACGATGATAATGCATGGGATTTATTCCCATGCATTATCAGCATTGCTCTAATCAAAGCTGAATTATTGTGAAAATGGTCATAACAACAAATTACCCAGCTGAGTTGGTTGCGGGCTCTTTTTAGTGCAGGGCGCAAGGAACCCTTGTAAACTTTGCTTTTAAGTAAGCAAATTTAATCACCAAATTATTTAAAAATTATTAAAAAATAGAAATATGGGCACCAGCTTCGCGACCAGAGCCTCATTCTTCACCACCTCAACCAATGGATGCTTACAATGCTAGAGGTAAATATCTTTAAGTTACTACCTCCTTTTAAAGAAACACCCAATGGAAAATAATTCATATTTTCACCACTGGACTTAGGGTCTAAAAAGAAGAACTACCATACAATCTTTAGTGCCAAAAACATGTGATTTTTAAGTAATTACCTGTCATATACATACATTGTCGCGTCCAATTAGCTGTTCATATTTTGAAACCTTTTTTCTTGAAGCAAGCGAAACGCTTTGTAAGGAAAGAAGAAATGTCAATGAATCAGAACTGAATGTTTACCTTCGTAGTGCCTATAATAAATGGTGCAGTTGTTAAGGTATGTAGTTATAAAAGTCATAATGATGTTGATCATGATGATGAGGGAGTTCACGGAAGGAGAGGAAGTATAAGCAGTCTTATCAAAACACGAAGCTTTGATAATGAAACTAATTATAATTCAATTATTTGTAATACATTAAAATATAAACAAATAATTAAACATACAGTAGAAAATTAGTCATATACTATATATAAAGCTAAAGATAACGCTTATGATTAATTCTAACGAAATTATAGCTACCTCGGATATTGACCTGGATAAAGTAGATAGCATCATGTCAACATCCAATTAAAAAACACTTTATTTAAACTCACAAAGATAGCCCATAGAGTAAACCACAACAGTAAGAAAGTGGAAATTACTGCAGCTAACTCCGTAGATAGTAAAGTCAAAGATAGTCGTTTAGCCGGTGAGCAATTCTATCACAAGATCGTTAGTCAGTTCGGAACAGTTTACCGAATTCCCTGTTAGTTAACTAGGCATTCCTATCATTCCTTTAGACCTCAGTAAGATTAGGTAAAATTTAAATGCATTTGGATCATCCAATTAAAAAAAATATTGGTGCGATGGAATGAGGTCGTAGCTTAATTAGTGGTCGACTTATTCGATCGCTAGGTTAAGCAGTTTTTATCACGTCCGGTTGATAGATGGGTGACCCATTCTGACACTGATTTTTAAATATCCAACCTCCTCGTATTTCGCAAGGCACGTAAAACAGTGGGTCCCGATTAATGTCACCAAGTGATAGGTCATACTAAAAGTTTTTTACATTATTAAGGAAAATGTTCAAAATTTTCTTGCGAACTTATGGAGTTCTCAGAAAAGGTAACATAGTTAAAGGAAAAATACTAAATCCGTAAATTTGTAGTAACATCACAAAAAAATTACGAAGACTGTCACATTAAGGGAATTCCCATGAGAAGAACTAATCTTACTCGTAAAATACCTTGTAAAAGTATTATGTGATAGTACGGAACCCTCAGTGCGCAAGTCTGACTCACACTTGCCCGGTTTTTTTTAATTCAAGCGCTTTTACACCAGCACTTACATACACACTATAAACGAATAACAATTCTTATATTCCTTTTGAAGTCATTGGTAAAAAGAGGCTTACCGTAAGGCGTGTCTGTTTATTATTTCTGACACAGAAGTTACGCAGTCAGATCGTCTGTAACTGCGCGTGATATCATTAACATTCAAACCGCATTTATGTTTAGAACTGTTTGATAAGCAAGTACGTGTTTAAGTTGGGGTTATGCTTTCACATAGTTGAGGTATTTTAACAACGGCGATAACTGAAATGGTCGTACATCGTCTATGAATATAAATTTCAGCCTAGGTAGGTTAACAGTATCAATCACTTGTGATAAATCGTCTCTAGTCGCTGACTGAATAATTAGTTTGTGTTGAGACATTTTTCTACCCGCGTTTGAAAATAAAACTAGGTTATCTGGTTTAAGCTGGTAGAAGAAGGAAGTGGTTTGTGGCTTATGTACATCCGGGAGTGGAGCGGGATAGCCAACTGTTTCGTTTGGCCAAAAGGGGTGCACTGTACGAGATGGCAATTCTAAAAGGTCCTGTACGTCGTACGACAGGATTTGTTGTGCATTTACTATTACATTTACTTGCAGTTAGGGGGTAAATATTTAGAATTTTATTTATTTCGTCATACAGTTTTCAGCTAATGTAGGTGCAGTGACACTTCGCTACTACAGTCCGACGTGAGGTATATGTACAAGCGACATATAATCTACGTTTTTTATTAATATCAGGGTCATAGGTCACATCAGAATGTTTTCGTAAAATAATATTCAAGTTTAGGTTATAATCAAAGGTACTATTTGTAAGGTTGCTCCATTTATAAAAAACATAACTGTTTGCGTGTAATAAAAACTCTAGCGCAGATCGTCTAACTTTTGATTGTATGCAAATTGGAGTCATTTTTTTTTATTATTTTTATTTATTTAAAAATTAACAATATATTTTTAACATTAAAAAAGAGCCGTTAAACCACATAAGGTTTGTCTCGGCATGTCTATCGATTCGTATAAAACTGATTAATGTCACCAATTCCTCAAGGGGTGTGGCGCTGTGATAGCATGCCACCTAATACTTTAGTCGCTCGGGAGAGTTACGGGCGAAATTTTTAAGACGAATGCAGTGTTTAACTTCGAAAGTACTTTAAACGTTTTATTTTTTATAAATTACAAGGGGCAAACGGTCAGGCGGTTCACCTAAGTGACTACCGACGTCCATGAATATCTGTACCGCCAGGAGGCGAGCAGATGCGCTGCCGGACTGTAAGGAGGGGTTTGGGCCACCGGGAAATCTCACAAACCGAACGAAACACCACGAGAATAGCATCACTTGAGGTGACAGCATTGTCGCCATATTACGCCGATCTTATGTGAGAAAGAGGTACTGGTACCCGGACGGCTGGTTAAGAAAACTACGAACGCCCATGGACTGTACTGTACTGTACTAACAGAAGGCTTACGCTTAAGGTATGTTTACTTACTTACTTACTTACTTACTTACTTACTTACTTACTTACTTACTCTGGCGCAGTGACCCGAAGAGGATCTTGGCCTCCAACACCAAAAGTCGCCACTCGGCTCTGTTTTGCGCTGTTTCACCCTCATTCAATAACCGTATAATGGACGAACGTTTTTTCGCTTCATTACACTTCTTTAATTCGATATTAAATTTTACTTGCATTTTCCCTTTTAATGTAGATTTCATGTCTATAGAAAAGTTGTTGTGCCAAATGTTCTTCTAAAAGTTACGAGATTTATTAATACCTCGAGAACCTTACTTTTCTGTACTTTTAAAAATACTGTTGTATAATTCTGACAGTACTTTTCTTTACTGTCAGGAGTACAGTTCTTTTTTGTAACTTTGACAGTGCTAATTTATACTTCTAGTCCTGACAGTACTTTTTATCTCTAACAAAGTGAGGAATAGCTGAAATTTTGCACTGATCCCATATCATCATGATCTGTTGAATTCGTTACGAAGTTATGACGCAAAAAATACACATGATATGACATTCTTTCATTCTTCTTCTTCCTAGCGTTATCCCGGTAAAGTACCAGGGTCCGCTTAGATTGTAAAAGATATGGCTGTAGGGCGAGTTAAGATGACCGATTGCCACCTGACGTCATCCTCGGAACCCCCACGGTCTCTGCAACATTGTCTCTACCACAAAGTGACATTAATCGGGTCCCACTGTTTTACGACTTTGTGGGTACACCTCACACCTAAATTCTCGTACAAAAGAAACAATAGTTAGACAGGAAACATAGATTCTTTATGTTCCTTTTTTACTATACCAACTTTGTTCAAACCATAAAAAACACATCAAAAAAGAAATTATCCAATTTGGTGCAGTCTTTCGGAAGTTATGCACACGGTGTGCTAATTTGATAAAAATAGGTTAAGTAATTTAGGAGTCCATCGCGGACAATTAACGTGACGTGTAATTTGTATAATATATTAAGACTTTGAAAAGACATCTCAGACAGTACAAACCTTTGAATTAATAAAAACAATTCAACGGATACAAAAAACTATAATTGTATAAGTAGATCGCTCAGAGGTACACGTAATGTTTTTTAAATATCGAAGATTATTTCTCAAGATTAAAAAATCTTCAACCCAAAATTTGAGCTTACATTAAAACGTAGTTAATAAAATAATTAAATTGACTAATCTGCGCAGATTTCGGGAGTGTTCCACTTCACTTAGGCACACCATACTCTATTCTGTATTGACTAGTTCGGTGTCACCCTCAAAGTACATCATCTGACCGATTCTCTAAGCAGTATCTCATGAGATCGACTAATGCCGGAGCCAAACGTAGCTCAAAGTGTTTGTATATTTTTGTACTTGAAGACTACAAAGTTCTACAAAACATTGGGCAGCTATACAAAGTCTTCCGGCCACACTACACGATCATTGAAATGATCATTCAAATGAAGCTATGTCTGGCTCCAGCATAATAATGGCGCTTATCAGCGACAAGAGCGTAGCATTCTGGGTGTAAATCTCGCAGACAGAGTACAAACAAAACACTGCGCTCCGAAACACAAATGGCCAATGTTGCCCAAAAACCTGCGAAGCTAAAGAACGATTGGGCTGGACATGTCTGCCGCATTACGGATGATTTTAAGGCCAAAATCTCCTCTTTATGGACCCCAGATTGGATTGGAAACGACCTCGCGGCAGACCAGGACTGAGATGGAGGAATGACTGGAATCGTTAGATCAGGGACTGGCAACACATTAGGCAGAGTCATGTGGAAAAAAACCTATAGGCCCTTTTCCCTGCAGTGGGATAAAATAGGCTGTAGATATAAAATAATAATAATGAACATATAAGGAAGGTTACAGCTTCTTAAAGTGGGACTATATCGCATTTAATCCTTCTATTTGATTCTATTCTTTTACAGCAACCTCTGAGAACTACAGAGATTAGTCAAGGATATAATGGTTATCATATATTTTTAAATAAATATCTGACCTAGGTATCATAAAACATCAATACATCAACTGTCCGCACTTACTCGAAGCCGGCTGCACCAATTTGACGATCAATTTCACGATAATTACAAACTTCGTAATAACTTACGCAAATTAATTACAATCCGAAATCTTGGTACCTCTCAGCTTATTAGCCACAGCCAATATATTAGTCATATAAAGGGCGAAGAACAGTTATGAAATTGTTCTCATAACCTAATTAAATTCAGGTTATTATGTGTCTAATTAGCTCGTATATAATTAGGCGGGAAACTGAGAAATCTTTCACGTATTGAACGTAAAGTACGTAACGGCGAAGTTTTTAAGGTGAAGGTTGAAATTTAAATTTAGACATTGCGATGCTCTTCGGACATTAATTACAAAGAGGAAGCAATAAATCCGCCACGAGCATTGAAAAGTATGAAATAAGATAAACCGGATCTGCATTCGATAGTGATAAAATATGAACTCGGTGCCAACCAATTTCTCGTCGACACCGTTGTTGAACAGTGCGATTTCTTTTAAAATTTCTCTTAAGGAGATCGCGTGCCCACACAGTTTTATTCTGGTAGGAATAAGATCGATTAAGAATGTAATACTCATAAATAATTAATTATTTTTTTAGCTCCAGTAGACAACAGTACGTAAGACAACAGTAGACAACAATCGCTTTTTGGCAGCTTAGCAACTAATACTCAGGGATAAATAAATGTTAAACAATAAGTATAAAATATACGTAATAATTCAAAACAGCTACACTTACTTAATACGTCAATAATTAAACATTTGAGTAAATTTTAATTTATTTTTCCCACATATATCCCCTTCTTCAGCTCATCGTCTGACCTGAAAATAGAGACCCCTGAATGTGTTAAGATTTTCTTCCACTTTACGAGTAGAAAGCAATGGATTGATCAATTCAAAACGCACCTAGTAATGTTATTCAACTAGTAGAAGAAGTATTTTTATAAGTAATACTTAAGTTTGAGGAGGTCGTAGTTAATCAATGGACGGCATTTGAGTCAATCGGTAGGTTAAGTATCTTCTACCGCGGCCTGTTGATAGGTGGATTACTCATTCTAACACTGGTTTTCAAATATTCGATCTCCTCCGTATTTTGGAAGGCACGTAAATTGTCCCATTTAATGTCATTGAGTGATATTACTCGTGAGATTGTAGAGAACGTGCGAATTTTGGGGACGACGTCAGACGGTCATAGGTCTAAACTCGCCCCACAGCCATATCCTCTGCAATCAATTCGGACCCTGGTACTAGACCGGGATAACGCTAGGAAGGTGAAGAAGAAGACTAGTAATACTTAAGGTTGACTGGACCGTTGGCGCAGGGGGCAGTGACCCTGCCTTCCGCTCCGGGGATCGTGGATTCGATTCTCGCCTCGAGTCTGGGTGTATTATCTATAGGTATATATTTCTACAAAAAAAATTTATGTGTAACAGGCGTCTATTACCTATAAGACAGGCATTAAGTTGTCTACCTTAGGAACAGACGTCCGTGCGTTATTAGTTCTGTTATATATTTAAGGTATTCTTAATTTTTCTATTTCCCCTCTAGTCTGTCAGGAGTGGGTACGACTATAGCCCAGCCTGATCGGGGCTTGAACTGAGTCCTTAAGTTTCAATCCATTAATGCTCCCGTTCAACTGTTGTGGCTATATATATTAAATGTTTTGACAATATCTGTATAAGTATAGTTTAGCTATCAATTCTTTGATTTGTGTTTGGGCCTGGCTAAAGTATGACTGTTTATGTCGTTCGGACCCAGTGACTTGTTATAACTGGCCGGTTCATAAAATTAAACCGTTTTAGTAACAACAAATTGCACTGTGATTTAATTTGTCTGAATCTAAATGCCATTTCGATTACGAAACTAATTTCGAGATTTGACTCACCTATTGTTTGGATTTTGAGGGTTGATTGTTAAAGGAAAGAAAAGTGTTGATCTTTCTTGCAACGGGCTAACAATAACAGAGGTTGAACCATTGTTGTCTTTTTTACAGTACAAGATACTGTAATCCCCCTTATAACACGGGCTTCTTATAACGCCTCTTCGTGGTCCTCTTATATATAATATTGTATTCTGCGCATGCGCGGCCGTACAAGCGCGTTGTAGGACAATCTACTACGCGTATTCCTGTAATGTGGAATAAACCTGTCGTGTTATGGGAGCGATTATTGTATTAAGGAGGGGAAAAAAGATTATTAGATACCTGAAAATATTTCTTTCTTTTTTTATGTATGGGGCAAACTAGCAGGCAGTATTCACTTGAGTGACTACCGACGCCCATGGACAAGTGCAATAGGTTTGCAGATGCGTTGCTGGTCTTTGAGGAATGAGTATGTTTTTTTTGAAGGTCCGGGAAGCTATACATATAGACTTTTAAAAGTGACTATGAATGTCATAAGCATAATTAATTTTTTAAATCATTTCACTATTTGTTGATAAACTTTACGACTTAAAAAGGTAAGTTCACGAGGCTTCCGCGCTCGTGTACTGAGAAGAGCCCGCAACAAACTCTGTCGAGTAATTTAGTATGGTTCTGATTTGTTATCAATAAATCAGATTTGGATTAAAGTGTCTTCTTGCCATTTCATTGCCTTAAGGAATTTACATTCTTTACTCAAAAGTACCTGGTTTCCTGATAACTAGATTCTTGCTACTACCTCGTTATTCTTTATCATGTTTATCAATGGTTGAGCATTGATCTCTTTCAGCATAAAAAAGCCATTTGAATAAGTTTTTATTAATATAATATTTCACGACCATTATTGTAAAAAAACCGGTATCTCATCTACGTTATGAGATCCCCACCCACACGGACACCTACGATCGTTGTTACGAATAAATTTACCATGAGAGCTAATTCAAAAAGAGAAGAAACACCATAAAAATGTACACTTCAATTTGTCAAAACTTTCCTTTTGTGTCTTTAATGAAAACGTTCGACGCTGCCCATGTCTTTTAAGGTTGGACCCCATATAACCTAAGACTCAAGTCTTAATAGAGTAGGAGCCCGTGAACAACCAGAATTACGGTATTTTATAAAAGTTTAAAGTTTCTTAGCGCATGCTCTTTACATAGGTAAGAACAATGGCCCACTAAAAAGTTTGATAATAATATTTTTTGGACTATATGACTCTATTCTAAGGTTGACAAGCTAATGGCCGTGTTATAGGTAACAGACGTCTGTTGTCTGTTTATATAACAACAGGCCAGTCAATTTTTTTTTCACATTTTTAGACTTATTTTTTTCACACTTTTAGTGTCATACTTGACAAAGCAACGATCACCCAAATTTCATAATGAACTATTGTTCTTACATGTTGCGAGAGCATGCGCTCACAAACTTTTAGCTTTTATGAAGTAAGTTTTATTGTTCTTGGGCTCCTAGGCTGTAATATAAATATATATAGGACTATATGACACACGGACGTCTGTTTCTAAGGTAGACAACTTAATGTCTGTGTTATAAGTAAAGGCCGCCTGCTTTAAGATCCTCCAAAGACCTTACTCGAAATGGACCAAAACGTTATAATTTAAAATAAATTAAATAAATTTTAAAGGCGGGGACAGCTCCGCGCCCCCGGGGTTGCTCTGCTGCGGGAGACGAGTTAAATCCACTATATATATACTAGCTGTGCCTGCGACTTCGTCCACGTAAAGTTAGGTAAATAAATTGATTCCATTTTAGCGTGATGATATATAGCCTATAGCTTTTCTCGATAAATGGGCTATCTAACAATGAAAGACTTTTTCAAATCGGATTTGAAATTAGGGCGTTCAGGCAAACGTACAAAAAACTCTTCAACTTTAAATATTAGTATAGATATACTATTTACAAGTATATTTTACTTTTGTTCTGCGCTTCTTGTACTATATATTATTTACTTTTATTATATACTTATAAAAAGAATACTGGGAATACCTTAGTACCGTAGTTTAGATCAAACCTAAATGTATCTACTTCTAATATTTAATCAATAACTTAATACGAAGTACTTTTCGCAATACAGACATGATTATATATATACTAATAACTTGAACAATTAAATGTGCAACCTAACCTATTAAATACAACTATTTTCTTTTGAAACGCACTGGTTTATTCCAAGAATGGTAACACATGACATATATAACAAATTGCTTAGAGCAGATGTTGGCAACCTTTTGGTAGGCAAAGGCCAAATCGCTAAAAACGAGATGCAGGCGGGCCACCTCGTTAAGAAATTACATGAACGAGCCTGAAACAAAATTATTTAATCTTAAAACGCAGTATCTTATATCCAAAAAGGGAAATTGGTGCTTGTAATAGCATCGTTGCCTTTCCATCATCTGAAAAGGCTAGAAAGCTTTACAAATTGGCGGAAGTAGCAATAAGGAAACATTAATTGTTAGTCATAGTTTTCTGGAATAATGAGGGTGATTTTGTCTATGGAATAAAACCTCCATAAAAAAAGGGGAAAAAAAAAGAACTTACATGTTGACGGGCCACAGATGTATAATAGTTATTTGGAGCCAAGTTATCTTTTTTACATTATAAAGACGCTAAGTTTAAGTACATCACAACAAAACTTTGCTATGTTGTTATTTAATTATTATCTATTTATAAAAATTAGACGCCATTTACAGTAGTCGCGGGCCACTTGTTGCCTAACACTGGCTTAGACCATGACGTATTTGGGGGCTTCAAAATCAGTTAATTTCCAATATTCAATGAGTGACTATAAACAAACAAAAACCTTATAAATATTCTATTTATTTTGATTTCCTCATATTTGAAGTTATCGCGTTTAAATTCTATATCGCTTTTTCTATAGCTCGTGAAGTAACTTTTAATTTATGTAAGAGAAACGAAAAGACCAAGCAAATAGCCAAGCTTTGGAACTATCTACCGGTTTCTGTCTTCCCTCACACGTAAAGCATTGGTACCTTTGATATGAATAAGCACGTTACATCTTTGGCTTCGTTAAAATCTTCAATTAGATGCTATTGTCGTCAAGTACTAGTTGCATAAAAATAAAAATTGATACATGTTAGTAACATTACTTTAATATAAGAAGTTGACACCTATTTGTTTAGTGTCTACTGGTTGCTGCCATTGTGGTAATTACTTGCCGTTGTTTGGCAATTTAGGCAGTAATAGCCTTAAGGAACGAGAGATTGGTGGATTGTGGCTGTCGTTAAAGACGGAGCTAAAAGTGTTAACAAATGAAAGAGAGAAGAAACAGTACTTATAGAAAACATATATCAAGCTCGATACGTCTATTATTGGTAGCGTTTATTTATTCACCGTATCTTATATCGGCATATAATCAAATATATAATGTATGTATGTATTGTTAGTCACATTTTATGACAAGCAAAATTGATACGGATGATACATTGATACATCGTTCAGAAAAAAATTGCTACCGACACAGAACTTTACTAAATTGTAGCACTGATTGTGATAAAGAGTTTGTGTGTGCTTGCATGATTAAGATGCGGGGTTGTTTGAGTGGAAGTCGTGATTAACGACAATTACAATTAGACCAGATGGGAACCATAGAGTTGTCGTTTTTTTAATATGTACGAAGATCAAATATCCGCTAGTTAAATTATAAGCCACTAAACTGTCTACGTTACTTTGTCCGCTTAACAGTAAACATGCGAGAATCGTCCTTGATTTAGACCTTTCTAAAAATCCGTTTTTGACGGATGTCTACAGACTATTAAGTGCCAAATTTTCATCTTTGTATATCCCACGGTTTTCAAATTTCGTGATAGGTGACCTTTTATATATGTAGATAACCTGCTAAATTTGCCCACCTGCATATCAAAAGGTAAAACCAAAGGCGTTCCTCATAAAACTACGGAACCCTAAAAACGCATTACCTCGTATACTCAATTAAGTTTAAAGATGCCCGGACGGAGAAATATGAAATTTGGCACAATAATAGTTTATATAGAAGAGCGTGTGTGAATGCTATCAATGCGTTTTAAATTAAATACATTTAATTATTAAAATAAAACCTCACGCACACCAATGCCAAACGATTTATACACACATGTATACATTTTACTATAGGATTGTTTCAAAGCGTAGTCATGACGTCCGTATTTATATTTATTGTCACATATAACAATGTTGTTGTTGTACTAATAATTAAATTTTGTATATTTACATATAGCTGTAAAGAAGCATATAGTGTACAGATCTAAAAATTGTGGCCAATTTTTGATCAAAAAAAGTCAAGTTATGCCAAAACTTTTACAAACATAACATTCATCAACAATTAAAAATTACTCGTTTTTATAATGACTTTGTACGATGGTCTCAGATTAAATTCAAAGAGGGGTTTGATTTATAGACATTTTTTAATAAATATAATAATAGGTAAGCGGTCCGTCTATTTTAAAGCAACTATCGATACCCGTAGATAGAAATCTAGCAAATTCCATTACTAGCCGTTTCCTTACTGAACAAGTAGTCTCTCGAGGCAGCCTCGGACGTTTGCTGCGAAAGATAATCGTATCTTTAGCGAAAATTTCCTCTCACATATATATTATCATTTTCAAAAAAAAAAAAAAAATCCTCTCACATATATAATATCATTATCAAAAATTAAACGTAGTGCAAAATTGCGGGTCCCACTGGATATCTCAGCACAGGTTATCCTAGTAAGATATCCAGGGGTACATGAATTCAAGATGTTTCACATAATTGTTCATAATTCATATTGAACCAAACTGCATTTCTATTTAAAATCTGTATTTGTAAATAAATAAATTTTTGAATTTGAATTATACTTGTTGTTATCCGCGACTTCGTCCGCATAAAATAAGGGGAGAGACATTTTAGCGTGATGATATATATAGCCTTTAGCCTTCCTCGACAAATGTGCTATCTAACACTGAAAGATTTTTTTAAATCGGACCAGTAGTTCCCGAGATTAGCGCGATCGAGTAAACAAACAAACTCTTCAGCTTTATATATTAGTATACATTTTGGCGCCACAAATCATTCGTATGTTGGTTTTATGGTGCCAAGCTTGCCAAGTGTTTTGTGTATTTAAAGTGTATTCAACATTTAGGTGCTAAATTTATAAATACGAATGTTCGAATCGACCTGTCATGTAAACGATCATTTACTTATATAAATTATTTTTAAATAAAAAGAAAACTGACTTCAAAAACAAAAAGGCGAGGAACTAAAAAGCATAATATAAAGAGTACTTTAATACGATTTAGAAGACACTTACTGATGTGCTGAAGTCGGTACCACCAAAATATCAACGAGAGAAAAACTAAAATAAGAATTACTACCATGTACTAGAATTGATGAAGATGTTAAGATGAGCTTAGGGAATCCATATCGCTAGAGCATTAGAACGCTTTAAAAAGATCGCTCCGAGGAGTGAGCACGTCCGAACATATAAAATCGCTCTTAGCAACTGTTTGGTACTCTATCGCCGTTTACACCAAGCATTCTTAGAATATTCCAAGAAACGTTCTGGTTGCACACATAATAACGAAAGAATGCTCTACCTACTACTACCTCTGTTTAAACTAAAAGAATTTCATAGAGTGTGGGTAGAATGAGCATTCGCTCGTGTGAAGGTGGGTTTAGAACGAAAGAACATAAAGTTAGAGCTAGAACAAGAGCATTCTTCGTCTATCTTTTAGTGTAAAAAGAATAGTCGTTCTTAGCGTCTACAGCAAAATATCTAAACAGCTAATTATCGTTCGAAGATTCACCGAAATGGCACTGGTGTAGAATGAATTGACCAATAGCCTTCCAGAACGGCGCGGTATGGTATTAATGTAGCAATTTAATTACCAATAATAACCCTTAAAATTCTTCCTCATTCTAATGTGGCGTCCCCGTTATAAGCGGATTTCGACGGACACTTGAATACATTGAGATGGTCCTCCTTATTAGAATCTCCATAAGATAAATGCATGCCTGTCAGCCTCTTGTTAGATACGATCATACGACTATAAAAAACCCTATAAACTTTAGCTTGTAACGTTGATGCCAATCAATAAACATAATTTAGCATGCATGCGTTGCATGGAAAGATTTCTAAACTCAATATCTTAATTAGTTCGTTGTGATCTTGACAGTTTTTATTCTCATTAACAATTAACACCCTGTTACATAGTCATTTAACATTAGTCTGCTTCGCACGTAAACGCTTGGTGATGCATGAAATAGCTAAATTTGGTCTTTCTGCAAGGCGAAGACGCTGACCCGGTAGCGGCAACACTAGAGCGTCTGCACGCCAAGCGGGGCTTCCTGCGAGGTAAGCTCAGTGTTGTGGTGACGGGTATCTCTTCCTCGCTATATCCACGAAGTTTGCTGAAACAAAACCAATCACATATCTTTATTCGAGTGTCAAAATTGCCTTGAAAGAGAGCGTCACTATAATAAAAATCTATGGTGTACTATAATATGGCTATTGCACCCATGTGATGCACTGGGATATTTTAAAGCTACAAACAAATTCTATATTTACGTAAGAAATTGTACCGTGACAAAATGTGGCGTAGTGCCAAAAAAATATATCACGGATATTGGTTTGTATACTTCAATGTAAAAATTCCTCGTTTTTTTTTTAATATAAAATAAGGAGCAAATGGGCAGGCGGGTCACCTGAGTGACTACCGATACCCACGGACAACTGCAACACCAGAGGGCTTGCAGATGCGTTACTGGCCTTTGTGAAATGAGTATGCTCTTCTCTTGAAGTTCCCTTAGTCGTATCCGTTCGGAAATACCGAACCTTGCAATTGATTCCACAGATAAATTAAGCGAGGCAAAAAAAATCTAAAAAAGCGTACAGTTGTGGATTTCAGGGAATCGAGGTGATGAGGGTGGAATTTTAAATTTTGACGGGGTGTCCTGTGTTGAATTGAGCTGCCAGTATAAGGGATGTCCATGGGCGCCGGTAGGCACTTCGGTGCCTGCTGCCTGCTCGTCTGCCCCCTTGTAACATAAAAAAAAAACTTTCGCGTTTATAATATTAGTCGGATTTATACAGAGAATTATAATTGCGTATAACAGGCGGATGTTGTCTGTAATACAACTTTTGATATAAGTACTTTCATATAACTATAATATATCGAAGGCTCTAACCAAAGTAATCCCTTAAAAGCTTCCATATTTGTCATGTCGCAGCGGATTTGGCTGCCCGCTTATGAAAGGCTAACCTTTTAAGTTAATATTGACGCGATATTCCTTCAGTGTAAGAACATTTTCTTTAATGCGTCTAGCTAAATAAGTTTTGTAACTAGGAAAGAAATTGGTTGCGGTACCTTCTCATTCGGGTAGCTGACCTTTTTAGGGGGTTTTTCCTAGTTACTCAATTTCCACCACAGGCTAAATTATTTTAAAGTTTAAGGTAGCATATAGTGTTGTATTCATTCTTTCGGTTCATTCTTCATTTCTTATTGTTCTGGATGTCTACTACCTATAAACTACTTCCTTGCCAAATTTCATCCCTATACGTCCTGCGGTTTTCGAAATTTCTTCGTGACGACGGCGGATGGCAGCGGTCATATTAACTCACCCCACGGTCACATCCTCTGCAAATCTCTTAAGCAAACCATGGTACTTACCTGGAATAGCGATAAAACAAAATAGGTGCCACTTTTGTCACCTTATTAGGTAGTACCATATTTGATATGTTGGCCATTTTTGTTTGTGAACCCTGTTATTTAATTAAAAAATCTGTCAGTACTTTAATTTGATTTCATGCTATAAGGTACTCGTTAATATTTATCACAAATAACTGCTTTCGAACAAACAACCGCTGACACCAATTTACAGCAATTAAAATTCAGAACGCGACATTCGTTATTTTATCCGTTTCAGCATGTTTTAACAATTTATTTATTTTTATAGGTTCTAGCGAGTAAACATTTCTACTTTTTTATGGTTACAAACGTGCAAACGAGCAGGGGGTCATATAAGCGACTAGCGACTCCCATAGGCATCTCCAGAGGACTCGAAGATTCATTGTCGGCCTTTAAGGAAGAGTTTCGGCTACCGGGAAGTCTCACAAACATAACGAAACGCTACAACAATACCATCACTTGACGTGACAGCATTGCCGCCACTTCACGCCTATCTTATGTGAGTAAGAGGTACTGTTGCCCGGACACGCCGGCCCATATCGGGTGCCGACCAAAAATACTGCTAGTGTGGCGCTACCTTTAATTAGATAGGCAGGAATAACGGAAAGGGATGGACTAACAGGGTATAAAGGAAGACTGAGAAGAGAGAAAGGATGTGGATACTACTGTCACGGACGATGCAGGGGGAGTGACAACAACAGCTAGGGTAGTTAGGGGTGGATCTGACCAGTTTTCGGACAGATATAAAAGGAAGATCCACCCCCTGCATTCAAACTACTTCTCCCAAAGGGTAGATCTTCTATGAAAACTGTAGACTACATTATTTGTCCTTATTATTTCCCAAAGAAGAACTATTGCAGTTTCGACATGTGCTTTTTCTTCTGAGTAAAGAATGTCGTTAAACATTATTAGCACCAAGACATTTTTCTTCGCAAGCTTTTTTTTTCCTCTTCTGGTTAAATGTGTACAACGAAATAAATGAAACGATTACTTTCTTATATTTTTCCTATAAAAGGTCTAATTACTCATAGAAATGAAGAAAAGCCCGAAACCGCTAACATAATTATAGGATATTTTGTACAGACAATGAATAAATGCCACGCATACAGAATTTTAATCCTAAACGACGGTCGTTTAGATTTGTGCGGGGTACTGTACGTGGTCCGAATAAATAAGCCCGGTTGGATCCCCTAATAAAATCTGCTTAATAAAATTTGCTCCCAAATTAGATTGATCTTGGTTTTCTAATTGTTTCAACCCGCCCACAGTTTGCTTTAAAGTGGGTCATTTAATTAATAGGAACTTTGAATATCGCATTTCGGACGTCTTCCTTTATATTTTCTTTGACCACTCGATGGGCATTTTTTTGTAAAAAGCGGCAGTGGATCAGACGGTTCATCTTATTGTAGACTTGCTGTATCCCGCGTGGATTCAATGATTTTGTTAAATATAGTCCTGTATCATATATTCATGTATATATTTATTTTCCTATAACGGAAGTAGCCTTTGCCACTCTTTCAACTACGGATATCTGCCGGTGAAAGTCTTATCGAAATCGGTACAGCCGTTTCGGATATTATCCGGAACACACAGACATTTTTTTAAGATGCGTTTTTGTTATAGGTATCGTAAAATAGCCATATGCAATTAGTAAAAAATATATATATATGATGTATTAGATCACCGACGGCCTTAGACGACCATACTGCCAGAATGCTGGCAGATGCGTTGCTGGGCTTTTAGAAAGGAGTATGTTTTTTCTTAAATGTCCCCATATCGTATCGGTTCGAAAATATCAGAGGTCAGTTTTTTGACACCAGATTAAAAATTTTCAAGTACGTTTAAGTACCCCTAAGTAATTTACATTTCAGTCCACCCTAACGGCTTAAAGCTACTGAGTTAAATAATATCATGTAATAATATTTATTTATGCGAAGATGTTTATTTTTTATCTATTTGAAATTTTCCGTCTTGTTAAGCATGCGAAGTTAAGGCGTTTTAGCTAGTTAGAAGTAATGGAGACCGTATACGCGCTTTCAGCCACCGTAACGCGTTATCCGAAACCCTAAAGAAAACGGTTATCACTGTAATTTGCCCTCTTAATGCTTCTAACGCGTCCCTAGTTATGTTTAACGTAAAATTTAATAGTCCGCACTAAGTTACAGCACAGATTTTATTCCATTTCTTGAATGAAATTACTTCCATTTCTTCAAATTAGAAGCAGAAAATTATACAATTTTGTTTTCGGATTAAGACCTGATAAAAAACCTTTTTTCGTTTGTGATAAGGACCTGGTAAAAAACCTTTTTTTCTTTAATATTCGACACCTGATAAAGAACCTATTTTGTTGATAGTATAAATGACCTAATTTGACCTGAAAGACCTTACAACTATTTGCCACTTTATGTTCATAAAATAACATAATCGCAACGTTAAAGTCTGTGTAATTAGGTTTATTTTTTTCTTGTTAATATTTCATAGGTAGGACTTGATAATGTTCCTTATTTAATTAGAAATGCAACTTTCATAATCATGAATATAAGGAAAAATATACGAGAAAAGGTCTCCAGAGTTGACAAACAGTTTCACTAAGCACAGATTACTTAAAATACAGAGAAAGGAAGACCTTATGTATAACATAAAATCCAGTGGTATTCACTTTTATTTCAGTTTTTTTAATTGTTGAAAAAAATAATAAGTCCTAAAGAAGGTCATAATAATAATGTTGAAAATTTAAACGTCACAGATAAAAAGTGAATAAATACTTTAAAGTATACGTTATGAGAAGAATATTAAAAAAAAATTAACATAAAAGAACCGTACTGAATCAAAATGATGTGAGATTACACAGAAAGCATCGGTTTTCAAATAAATAGAGAACCATCACAATTGGTTCACCCAGGTGAAAAAAGTAAATTGCATCCTCGTTTTTTGGAGTTGGTTGAAAAAGTGTAATATAAATGCAGTGTCTGTACAAAGGTAGTCTGTGGTACTGAATAACGTATGTGCACACGTACGCGCCCCCCAACGGCCATCTGTTGGCAACTTCGTGACGTTTTCAGGCTACTTTAATTGTTCACTCATTGCTGTGCGTTTTGATGCCCTCTACTTAATGTCTCAAATATCTAGAAAGGTACGACAAGTGGATCTGGACAGACAGGTGGCGACTTGATTCGATCATCAGTCGTAGAAGTAGTGGTTTCAAAAACTGGTACTTAAAATCACTCTAGACAAACGTAGAGAGATACCATATACTTGATATCACTATCCTCGTTTGCTTTTGTTAACCATAATCCTGGTTTCGGAGCAAAAAAGAGAATCTTCTTTATCCTAGCGTTATCCCGTTCTAGTACCAGGATTCGCTTAGATTGCAGAGGATGTGGCTGTGGGGCGAGTTAAGATGACCGATTGCCATCCGACGTCATCCTCGGAACCGCCACAATCTTTGCTACTTTACGAGTAATATCACTCAGTGGCTTAGTCGGGTCCCACTGTTTTATGTGCCTTCCGAAACACGGAGGAGGTCGGATATCAAATATAGACCAGTGTTAGAATGGGTCACCCATATATCATCGAGTCGCAGCAATATTTACTTATCCTAGCGATCAACTCAAATGCCGACCACTGATGAGGCCACGACTCACTCATAAGAGTGCAAACAACACATTTTTGGGAAATAACCAAACTGCATAATTACCTTTATATTTCAAGATTCTGGAGAGCGGAGTTTCTGTTGTTACGGGGCGAATTTATGCAAGGAAAAATGTTGCACAAGATTTCCGTGTTCTACCATCACTAGCCGAAGCTACCGGAACTAATGTAAAACATTTGCTGACCAAAGATTTTTACAAAGAACTACGTCTGAGAGGGTACCAGTACAAGTACGTTTATTTTATAAATTTACATCAAAGCTATGCATGACATATTTCAGGAGTTTATGGTATGGTAGCTTTTAAAATACTACTAACTGCGCCCCGCGACTCCGTCCGCATGGGCCACCCTTGTCACTTAGGGGGATGAAAAATAGATGTTGACCGATTCTCAAACCTAGCCAATATGCACGCAAAATTTCATGAAAATCTTGAAAATTAAAACATCGTTCTGAATTATAACAATCGGCATTGTTTTAAAATCTCATTACAGTTTAGGTTCTTTTGCCTTTATCATTTCAGATACCTGTGACACATACAAATGATGAGTTAATACACTACTATTAGTGTTTTAGAAATATTGATGAAAAAAAAAGACATAATTTAAATTATAACGTCCGTAAGTATTCTTCAAAAAAAAAATAATTGTACAAGGTTTATGAAGTGTATGAAAACTTAATCGAGACGGTTTTAAAACCTGTTTTAGCGTACCATATTTAAATATTAAGGACAGGGTACATACATTAAAAAAAATTACTACACTATCTAAATAAGGACGTTGTACATCGATATGATTTACTTTTAGCGAGAATTACCTACTTACTTTAGGAATTTGAACACTTTTTATGTTACCTGCGACGTCGTCCGCCTGAACTCAATGAGTGAGGGTTTTCATTATTTTGACGTAACAAACAGACGCTTCAATATCATTTTTGTGTACAGATTAGTTATTCTATTTAGTATAAATTTAAATCAGTATATATTTCGACTGGCCTGTTGGCACAGTAGAAAGTGACCTCAACTTTCGCTCCGGGAAAAGGAAATAAGTTTTGATGGAAATCAACAGAGTATTTCTTTCGGATTTGAAGCAATCCTATAAATGTTTAGACATGTGATAATTTATACGAACTAGAGGATCCGGCAGACGCTGTCTTGCCCGGACGTTGGGTTACTTACTATTGTATTAAATTCTATTATCCTCTAATGTTATTATTGTTGCCGTCCCATTCCCGTTCCGTTCCATCCCGTTTCCGATCCCTATCCCGTTTCCGTTGTCATTCCCGTTCCCTAAGTATTCTGTAATTTAGTTTAAATATTTTGCGAAATCGTCTTATTTTTTTCTTTCATAAGAATCTTCTCCTGACAATAATAAATATAACAAACAAAGAATTACCGAAATCGGTAGAGCCGTTCACGCGTGAAGCCGTGACCATAGGATATATGGACGTTTTTATAAATATAGATATACGATGCTCCTTCGTTCGTCGTCAAAAATCAAAGTCAGGATACTATTTTAGTATATGATTAATTTTAGCCACGATGCCCCAATTAATTACCACACAGATATTACTTTTCATAATATAAAGAATAAATAAAGTATTCCAAGAATTTATATAAGAACTTGCTGTATCAGGCTAGACTGAACCTATTTGGACGGGACTTTCATTGGTAAATACCAGATTTTACAAGGATAAACTATTATTTTTAAAAATCCTCAGAATTTAACAAAGTTGCGGGTAACCGCTAGTGTATAATATATAAGTAGTTTGCATAGACTTTCCCGATTCTTTTCCTGACAGTACTTAGCGCATACATAAAAGGAATGTAAAATGAATACGCTGACGGTACGACAAAACGGGGAATATCGTGAGCGTATGCACATATTGAGTATACCTTTATGGAAATTGAATGGGTAAAAATTGGGGTAAAGGATTGCGCGGTGTACAGAGGTATAACCATTTTATCTCACTATCGCGGGGAAAGGGAAAAATATAGGGGCGCGTTGTTTCCAAGGAGTCGTATTAAGGAGAGGTACGGCATAATGCGATTCTCGTTCGAAATATGAAGCTGTCGATACCTGGAAGTATAGTTAAAGCAAAACTATACTATTAACGTATCGCGTTCTTCGCTGTACCTGTCGTTCAGCTGGATTGCCAGACCTCATTTTATGTCCAACAACGCGATGTTAGTACAGACTCCTGGCACAAATTATACGCTTACTTTGAGGGGAACCGGCTCTTGTCTCGACTCTGGGACTCGAGGCGGGAATAGGACCCACGACCCGGAGCGGAAGGCAGTGTCACTGCCCACTGCGCCAACGGGCTAGTCTATATTATAAATCATCTATGCATTAGCATACTAAACAAACAAACTCTTCAGCTTTATACATTAATATAAAGCTGAAGAGTTTGTTTGCTTGTTTACTTGAACGCGATAATCTTAGGAACTACTGGTTCGAGTTGAAATATTCTTTCAGTCTTAGATAGCTCTAAACTGTATATAAATACGCTAAAATTGAATCTAATTTTTTTGTTAACTAATTTAACGCAGACGAAGTCGCGGCCACAACTAGTATATTATAAATCATCTACGAACAACTTATGTGAATGGTCCATTGATGTGTTCCGTGTTTTTACGGACCTAGTAGTTGTTACGATTTCAAAGAACACTTTTTAGAGGGTTTTAGAGAATTTCCAAGTATTAGAAGAGCGGGGCTGCCCCCTACAATTACTAGTAATAGTAAATTACTGGATTGGCCCCAAAATCTTGTATTTAGATTAAGTATCCTGTTTGGAAATAAACAGTATTTAATTTTATTTTTATTCCCGTTACCTCTCTAGTTTCTCTATCACGCATGCGCGTTCACATTTATTTCAAAATTCAAAAATATGTTTTTAATAAGCGGCCTGATATATCCACACCCACCACCCTAATAGAATTGTGATGTCTCACCACGACGGTCTATTTAGGTTGAAAGTCTGGTGAAATTACATCCAATACTTTACTTAAAACACAATGTATATTATTTTCTTTTTAACACAATGTATATTATTAACAATGTATATTATTTTCTTTAATTAAAATTATATGTCGACCAAGAAATTGGTTTGCCACGCTAAGGTCGAATTTCGTTTGCACGTCAATTAGCCAAAAGGTTCATTTTTGCTTGCTATATATTACGTAAATTTCTAACAATAAGCCATACCATTTTTTTTAAGTAGGAACTGTCATCCAAAATGGTAAAGCACTTTCTTGGTCGACTATACCAAAATCATATATTTTATTGGCATATTTATTGTAGGAAGGTACTATATCTATCATAAGCAAGGACATAAGCCTCATATTTGGCCCAAATCAGCCCAAAATTGAGTGGTTATGCCCACTACCTTCTGCGAAAGTCCGATCCGCGCCTGATACCCACACACTCCAAATTAACTATCACCTAGACCATAGAGGTGCCCGGGACTTGTGACCCAGGTGTAGGTTTAAGAGCGCGCTCTTCATAGTGATCACTAACACTCACCTGCACTGCCAGTGTTCCCTCCCCTGCCTAGACAAATCTGGTATGATCGGCTAGTGCGGCTTTAGATGTCCTTTCTAGTAATGAACTTACGTTGGTTCTTGACAAGCCAAGGTCTTTTAGTAGGTTGTACAAGGTTGTACTAATGTTATAAACGCGAATGTTTGTACACATAGATGTATGTTTGACGCTCTTTCGCGGAAAAACCTACTGAATGGAATTTAATAAAACTTTACAATAATTCATTTTACACATCAGAATAACACATAGGAATGTTGGGAGTAGCTTGCTATTCAAAGGTCTCCTTGGCGCTCAGCTATCTATAACCAGACCAAAATATTTGAGGAAAACCGCCTCAAAACGCTGGACATAAACCGCCAATTACGCAAAGAGAGACCTAAACACATATACATATAAGGGATCATTCAATTATAAATTTTATGACTTTTGACCCCAAGTTACAATGAACTTATGAATCTAAACAGCTGTCAGGAGAAACCTCAATTAAGGATGGCCGCAGGTAAACTTTCCAGTGCTAGAATGGGTCACCCATCTATCACCCGGTCGCAGCCAGAGCAACTTAACTTAGCGATCGACTTAAATGCCTACCACTGATTAGGCCACGACCTCCTCAAAATCTCTATATTCCATTATAGTTATAACTTTTTCTCGGCCTTAAACAAATCTCTAGAAATACATAAAGCATATACCTATGAGGTCATTCATAAATGACGTCACGTTAAAGGAAGGAAGGGTATCAATAAAATGTGACATTGTGTGACAACGGACAGAGGTCTATTGACCTAGCTATCTATTCTTCTGCCTATTGACAAAGCTATTGCTTTGTCACATCACATGTAAAAATTAAAAATATTCATTGAAAACTATTTTCGATAATTATGGAGTATGAATACTTTTCCCAAAAATGCATATTTTTGTTTGTTTTTTCTTCTTAAAGTTTTTGTTTGCCCAATGGAACATCACTATTAAGTGATGTTCCACCGGGCGACTTACGTTTCGTGCAGAATGTCAGCCTCCGCAACAGAGTTCTATTGCGGATAGGTAAGAAGTGGACGGGCGATCACGCAAAGATCGTCCTGGCCGTTTCGCGGTATTTTTTTGGTATATAGCAATTTTATTTATTGATTCAAATAAAAGGAATAATAGGATCATAGAATATAGTTAATAGTAAGTAACCCAATGTTCGGAAAACGGCGGTGGGGTTTGAACCTAGTACCTTGCGGATTTCAGTCCATAGGTTATACCGTTGAGCTATTGAGGGTATATTCTTAATTAAATAAAGAGTATTATTATTAAGTTACTTTACAAATATTGCTTTAATAAAAGGACAGATAAAGAGAGAGAGAAAGAGAAAGAAAGAGAAAGAGAGAGAAAGAGAGAGAGAGTAGTGGTTACGTACGATCTAGATTCACGTTTGGACTCTTTCTCCCGATCGGTTTCTTCTCTGCGTCTATCGCTCGTACGCGATTCCCTTTTCTCTGTATCTGAAAAAAAAAATGTCATTTGAATTTCGAATATGTTTAAAGAAAGAAAATTCATCTGTAACCCAATTATAAATTAATAGGAAAAACTTACCGGATTGATGCGTGTTGTGTGGCGGCGAGGTGGACTCTCTTTCGCGTTTAGTGTCGACAGTGGCGCTGTTGGACGCGACTGTCGCAGGAGGTGCGACCGACGCGACAGTCGCGCCGGCCGGTTTGGCCGCCGTCACCTGCATAAGAATTAGTCTAGGATGTCATCAATTATTGGAAAGATAGTGGGTAGTTAGTGCTTTTTTAAAGGAGGCTAAAGATTGTGAACGTTTGATACGATCAGGTAACGCATTCCATAACTTGAGTATTATGTAGTGAAGTGTACATATTTACATGTTTAGTTGCATTTTTAAATGTATTTAATAAAGTTAATGCGGCGTCTAGACGGTCTGTGCCATGACCAATGGCCGCGCTGACGAGTCACAAAGAATCGCGAACCAGTATCGATTGGATAGATGTGACCGCGTAATTGTGTGGTCAACATTATATTGTCAGGGAAACGTTTTTGTTTAATAATAGATACGTTACAGCCTGTGTGGGTTTCACAGAAATATTTAATGGGAGATGAGTGATGGAGTCGTGACCATTTAATGGTGACAATCAGGCATTAAAAGATAATAAGAGACATATTTGTATGTTTTTCTTATATCAAATAAAGAATCAGAGGAGATCGTGGCCTATAATCAGTGGTCGGCATTTGAGTCGATCAGCTTGTGTGAGAGTACGAGGCACAATATTACAATTTTGAAATCCCATTAACTTTAATACGGAAATAAAAATGTGCTCCTCAATCATCACATCTTTCTCAATAAAGGTTATAACTCAAATGCACCTATCACCAACAATGAGTCGCTAATTTCCCCAGTCCTCGCCCTCCCGATACCCAAATAGCTTTTTCCCATCGCATGACAAACTAAATTAACACATCCGATCTCCCCCCTTCACGCACCGCTTAACTTTCCAAGTTCTCAAAGAAAAACTCACGTTCGAATGCAGGAAAAATGATTTCTATTAAGCAAGCAACTTTGGTAAAACTTTTTTCACCTGTTCTGTTTTATAAGAACTAGAGATTGCCGGCTGGTCGAAATTCGTCCACAAAACTTGTTGCATAAAACGGCATATATTGTTCCATTCATAGAAAAATAACATTTGACAATTATTATAACATACGGTTGTCAGGATTACGCTTTGATATCATCCAATACATGTGTGTGTAAACGGTATAAATCCTTTGGCATTGGTGCGTGTGAGACGAATTTCTTAGCATTTCTTGGGGACTTGTGACCCAGGTGTAGGTTTAAGAGCGTGCTTTTTATAGTGATCACTAACACTCACCTTCACTGCCATTGTTCCCTCCCCTGCCTAGCCAAATCTGGTATGATCCTACTACAAATATACATACAGGAAAGGTAATAATAAAGATTTACTGCACGTGCACGCAGACTGTTGGACGTTAGGAGGACGCCACGACGGCCGGCACGGTGTCGGCGCCGGCCGCGGCCGTCGTGGAGGCGCTGCTCACCGGCACGCTGGTGCTGGCGTGCTGCGGCGTGTGGGCGGCGCACGACGGCGGCGCGCGCGACCCCACCGTCTCCATCAAGCTGGGCTTCACCGTCGCCGGCCTCATTTATGCGGGGGTCAGTGCGCTTCCTGAGTGGGAACGTTTCCCGATTCGACCGCAGTCTCTACCTTAATTGTCTTTGCCCCCCGCTCTGTGTGAGCTCCGACCGCTGTTGCAGGGCGCGATGACGGGCGCCAGCCTGAACCCGGCTCGCAGTTTCGCCCCTGCCCTCCTGCAGAAGTTTCGTTCGGACCACTGGGTGAGTTGATTTTAATAGAAACCGTCCACCGTAGATTTGTTATATTTTGAGGGCTTTTTGTACGGAACCCTAAAACGGTATTTGCTAAAAGTCAAGTAACCTATGGTAAACCTTGTCAAATTCCCGTCAAAAACGATCCACCCGTTTAGGAAATTATCGGTATCGGACAGTCTTTTTTTTAATATACAAACCTTGTATTGATAATAAAGAACACAGAATCCAGTTTAGTGCCGTTGTTCGGAAGTCATACGTGTACATACACTTCAGAAATTCATTTTTATTTATATAGATAAGCTATTTCCCGTGACTTCGGCCGGGTAAAATTTCGACAGTCCTTAGACCCCCTTAATCTCTAAGAGATTTTAAAAAGAAATACTTGAATTTTTACTATTAATGTGTGTATTTTTAACTCCGAAAATATTCCTCGCACGTGAGCCGCTGAACCGATTAGAAGCAAAGATTGCGTCCTCGAATAAAAAGAAAAGATGAAGAAAAGAGGGTATATAGTTTTCTACAAATATCTTAAAAAGTATATGTAATTAAGAATTGATAAAAAAAGAATCTTAAAAGGGTCACTTTCTTTCTGTACTCTGTCTTCATTATTAATAATTTAATACTGAAAATAGGTCAATTTCTATATATGGACACGGCGCCTAAAACGAGTAGTAGTAAAAGTTAAATAAATTATTTTTTTTAACCCGTTGAATATTAATTTAAATCTTTGAAATAAAATATGGTGTGTTTTGAACATTTCCAGTAATTTATACACGGTCGAAAAAATTAAAAGTGAATTTTTCAATAAGCTGAACAATTGTTAATTAACCAAATTTTGCAGCATCCACGCCGTTATTGAAGATAAAGAAACATGTTTATATTATCTCGCTTCGTGGTGCCTTTCCTATTCCATAAGATCCCGTAATAAGTTTTTAGAACTACTATTGTTTCTTCTTCCCAGCATTATCCGGCATAATCTAGGGCCAGGATCCGCTCAGATAGCAGAGGATGTGGGTGTAGGGCGATAAGCGATTGCCGTCTGACGTCATACTCGGAACCTCCACGATCTTTACAATATTCCGACTAATACCACTCAACGTCATAGATCGAGTCCTACTGTTTTACGTTCCGAAACATGGCGAATTTATGCCGGAGCCAGACATGGCTTCACTTGAATGATCATTTCGATGATCATGTAATGTGGCCGGCGCCTCTTTTGGCTACGCAAAGTTTTGTAGTACTTTGTAGTCTTCAAGGACAAAAATGTTTCGACAAACACTTTGAGCTATGGCTGGCTTCGGCATTAGAGTATACATAAAGCTGAATGAGGCACGACATGCCTCTCCATTCTTCCATTCGTAAGCAATTTTTATTAGATATTTATCAGTGGTAACGTGAGGATATTGATATTCCACGCATGATGTAAAGAAAATGGATACTTGAACATATGAAAATAAAATAACCTCAATAAAAAAATAGCTAGTTTTGTCATATTTATATAATACATACATCATGTACAGGCACAAATTAGCTACGGTACAGGGAAACTTCAGCCTATTCAAAAACTTTTCGTGATGCCGGAGTCAGACACAACTCAAAGCGTTTGTACATTTTTATCCTTGAGGATTACAAAGTACTACAAAATTTTGCGCAGTTACTCAAAGTCCCCGGCCACACTACGCGGTCATTCAAATGAAGTTATGTCTGGCTCCGGCAAGATAAACGCGGTTGTTCCTATTCGGGCCTTTTTGAACTTCTTTACGCACGTTTGACTTCGAGAGTGAGCTGGCGAATGTGGGCCGAGAGTGTGACAGAAGTGTCATCGGGCGAAGTGAACGGAAGTCTACCTTGCTGTTTGCTCACTGTTGGTAACACATTTTGTTTCTTTTGTTTTGCTTCCGGGAATTATATCTATAAGATGGTACCGCACATTTTATCATCTTAATATACACAAAAAAGTAGCGCTCGGCGACTTAACGGGACGCATATTGTTCGACGACGTCGGGAATGCGTCCATACCCGCACTCGCAGGTCCCGCTTAGAACACGCGCCATATGAAGCTCATCCCCACTCTAAGAGTACCGCTCGGTACCTACGCAGGTGTACTGGCTGGGCCCGCTGGGCGGCGCCGCCACGGCCACGCTGCTGCAGCGCGGGGCGATGCGCGCGCGCGCCGCGCCGCCCCGCGCCGAGGCCGTGCCGCTGCGCGACAAGGACGTCGCGTAGCTTGTGGGCGTTGTACATAACGAGTAATAAACATCTATTTAAGTCTAAGCGTTGTTTCCTTTCATTACTTCGTAACTCTACCCGATTATCGTACCGAAACGTTTCCGCTGGGTGTGAATAGGTAAGATTATAATTAGTAAAAGAGTACTATATACATAGATTATGAGTAGTTTTTGTGCTTTGTTTGATTTAAAGAGTTAAAAAGCCAGCGCATTATTATGGCATTACCTTCTGACCTTCTATTCTGTACTAAACTCTGTATCAATTTATTGACTTTAAAGACCATTTAGCTGCTCTGCTGCTGTGAAGCGGATGTAGGAGAGTACATTATTTGTAAGTACTCATGGACGATGACTTCTTTACAAATTTTTTAAAGATATACAGTGCTATATGACATTATTTCAGTCTATCTCGGAAGGTTAAGGCAGCGTTAGCAATACTGTACGCACAAATATATGTTTTTTACGACATCATGTCGCCAAAACTTTTCACGTGTGTTAAAAGACTTATTCAAAGCACTAGATTGAGATGGAAAGGGACTGAATATGAATGGTACCTATTTGTGGCATCTTCGTTTTACCGATCTAAAACTGTTCAGTGGGCGAACGCAATATCTTCAAACAATGCATCGAGACTTACATAAGCGGCTCAAAAAGTTGTATCGACGGAGAGGCTATAGAAGTGGTCGATCATTACATTTATCTTCTGACAGAGACCGTCGCATAAAAGAAATCTCACACCGCATACGGCTTCGTTGGACTGCTTTTAAAAACTAAAACAAGTTCTTAAGGTTCGAAAGATACCGCAGCGCCCGAAGACCAAGCTTTTCGACCAATGCGTCTTGCCCACAACGCCTTATGGTGCCGGAACATGGGCACCGACCAGAGAGCCCGTGCACGATTGTGGCGTAACGTGGACTGAGAGTGATGATATGTATTCAATTCTCCGCTTTTCTCTACTATAATCTGTATTATACACAACTAGCTGTGCCCGCAACTTCGTCCACGTAAAATTACGTAAAAAATTGAATCAATTTTAGCAAAAATTGAATCAACTTTCCTCGAGAAAATAAAAGAATTTTTCAAATCGCACCAGTAACTCCTTTCTTTTTTTTATCGCACCAGTAACTCCTGAGATAACCGCATTCAAAGAAAAAAACAAACTAGTACTACGAACGAACGAATAAACAAATTTGTTATAACTCTTTAATCCCCGTCCGCTCGACGCGAATTAACAAATGTATTAAATGTACCCCTAATTATCCAACTCGAGTAGCGTAACGCGGGCGTTTCATTTTTCAAACCGTTCCACGGAGATCTTCGAGAAGCGCGCGGCGCCGGACCGGCCGGACCGGCCGGACCGGACCGGACCGGACCGGACGGCCCGCGCGCTCAGCACGCCGACGCGTCGGCCGCGCCGGACGGCTTTTCCGAGTCCGCGTCCACCGAGCACACCGTTAAAAAGCGAAAATACGAAATGTGGCTTACCGTACATAAAGTAGGAGCCATTAAGAAAAAGTTCACTTAAGAAACGCTAAAAATCTAATTAATAAGCTCAAAATATGATTGTGGAAAGGGCATAATTTATAAGATAATTATTTTGATGCTTCATAATATATATATAACTGCGTACTAATTCTTTTTTTTTTAATATGCATCTAACTTTAAGAGCAAAGACGCGTCCGTTTCGTGCTTAAGCGTGTGAAATACAAATTTATAAATTTAATAGTTTGTATCCTGTTTAATAACTATATTACTTAGTGTTAGGTTGGAGTTTTGAACTCCTTTTTTCAATTTGTGTATGTTTATGCGCTCGTGAAGTGTTTATAGAATTTTGTTTTTGAATATGTCCGAAGTTGAACTGCGAAAAACGAATGTGGTATGTATGTCATTTTTAGTATAGACCATGAGTCACTTGTATTAATTAACTATTTAAAATGTATTGAACTTTTTTTTAATTGGCTTATTGTGTCCTTTTGCTAGTCAAAGGCTAGGTCAACTTTTGTGAGCCTATTTCATCCACAACCACCCCTCAAAGGCATTCAAATCATCACGCTACCTCTTTCTAGGCCTATTATGAACTTAGCAATTTAAAATATTATGAAGTGTAATAACACATGTTTATAACCTACCTGCTTTTACTATAGTTTGAGCCATTAGCAATTTTTAAGATACAACAACTTTAAATGCAACATGGCTGCCAGCCATATACAATGTAAGTTTAAGTATGAGTTACTTAATTAAATACTCTCCGGTCTCCCATGACATATTTACGAAACTATACAGACGCGCAAACAGCAAAAAATAACACTTATTATCTCTTATGGGAGAAAAGTCGAAAAGTGTCCAACATTATTGCTCAGATAAAATATTTCAATAACGGTTTTTGAACTATTATCTCAGCTATAATGTCATACTAGAGCCAGACATAGCTCAGTGTTTGTACATTTTTGTACTTAAAGTCTACGAAGTTCTACAAAACTTTGTGCAGTTACACAAAGTCCACGGCCACACTACATGATCATTCAAATGAAGCTATGTCTGGTTCCGGTTTCAGTCATCCTAGAGGGGTTTGAAAAACCGTCGAGAATGACGCTGGTGTACACAAATAGTACGCTATGAGGGTTGCAGTGTTAGATGAATTGACCAATAACCTTCCAGGATAAAGAAAAATACACAAAACCATTGTGGTGCAAAGGCGGTCTTATTGCTATTAGCAATCTCTTACAGACAACCTCTCACTTTCTATCAACTCACAACACTATATATCCTATTCATTGAAAAAAAAATCGCTTAGCTGTAAAACTCTCTTAGAGATTTATAGCAACATATTGTATGAATTAGAAAAAGATATTTTTTGATAGTTGGTATTGTATTATTTTACACATCTTTATAATAAAACCGTCCTCCTATAGGAAATAGCGATCAAGCGAGTGTTGGGGGAAAACTGGTAAAATTTACTAACTTATTTTTAAAATTGAAACAGCTTTTTTCTCATTTTATAGGAAAAAAGAGTGTCTTCATCTTTTCTATTCCAGAATAAGCTAGGTATCTAAGCAGCCCCGATCGATAGCATATATTTCATCTCAATGATCTCAAAACCAAAAAAAATATTAAATAATGCGTTTATGGCAGTGCCAGTGCGTGGCGACTTAGTGACTTCTGAACATCAGCGTTGAAAGCGGAAATTCTCTCACTTCCACCAAATAAGCTGGAAGGTGTTTACCGTTTTGGGTAGCACACTGAGCATAGATATACATTTTTTTTTTGTGTGTGCACGCACACACTCTTTATTTAATAGTTTTATTGTATATCTATGAACAATTCTACGTTTTTGTTTCAATATAACCTCGTTAGTCGTTGACAAGACATCCTGTGAATTTCTTTTCAGATTTCAACACGCTAAACCTGAAAAACGACCTGGCCGTGCTGCGTTTACAGACGCCGTTCGAATTGGATCAGCACATAAACGTTATCTGCCTGCCCAACCAGGGCGAGGACTTCGACCGCTATAGGGGCTGCGTCGCCAACGGATGGGGAAAAGACGTGTTTGGTGAGATTTTAGTATCCTAATTTTCGTATCACATGCTCAGAACAACGATGTATATTATTCTATTTGACAATTTATATGACTTACGTTCGTTACGATTAGAAGTCATCCAGAACCCCAATTTTACGATTTTTGAATTCCCCCTCGTCTTTGTCACACTTTCGAAACCCTCACCCCCCCTTGCTGTGACGTCATATACTTTAAAAATAAAATAAGAATTTTTTGCATTGTATAACTATTAAATAATTTGCATTTTGGATTATATAATTTGCGGTAAAGAATACCCAAGTATATTTAATTTAAATTTTCGTTCTACCGCTTTTAACCTATCCGGAACAGAGTTACGCTTCGCGCGGAATGAGTGATATTCCGTCGGGGGAGGTTGACATTCTGCTATGAAAAATTTATCAGAACGAAAGGGCAATTGCGTACCATGGGGCGAGTTTGCGTGCTGTTCTGTTTTAAAGGGGGGGATGACGTCAGACGGCAGACGGTCATCTTAACTTGCCCCACAAACACTTCCTCTTCAATCTAAGCAGACTCTGATACTAGACCGGTCTAGTACCAGGGTCCGCTTAGATACCTACTGTCCCGGAATAACGCTAGGACGAAATCTACCAAGGACAAAACGATCATTGCGAGTAGTATGTCTCCTTAATTGCTTGTATTTCATTTTGGGGGTAGTAAATAAAGCTTTATTGCAATAATGCCAAAATATTCCCCTAATTAATACAAGGGCTGAACGGGGTCGCGAATTTACAGCTTGTTAGCGCTTGTTTGCGTACAGCGCTGCCCGTAGTTGTGCTTATCCGACTATGAAAATACGAGTGTGTTTTTTTATTGACTCAATGGTTGCCTCTTCTCTTTTGTGTTATTAGTCGTAAGATTGTAGAGATCGTGGGGGTTCCGAGGATGACGTTAGATGGCAATCGGTCATCTCAACTCGCCCCACAGCCAAATCCTCTGCAATCTAAGCGGACCCTGGTACTTAACCGGGACCTCTAAAAAAGACTAACTTAATACAGACTTCACACACAGTAACTATTATAATGCTAAAAATATTTATTACTTTATATCTAAGACTCAGTATCGCCTATTAGTAGTCTGTATCACACTGTAGGAGTAACAGGGCAGTGCACAGACTTTTTTTCACTCTTTCTCTCATAGACATTAATTACACTATATATAGATCTCAGTCAGTTGTGCGTTCGCAAGTTTTTTTTTATTATTACGTAATTTCATTTCGTTCTTGAACAATTTTATAAATTAATATTTTGTTCAATGCATTAAATATTCTACATTTCAGATGAATAAAATTGTAAATTTATTTAAAAGTGCAACTATACATATACATATATACATACATATAGACGGAGCTAAAGGAGTTTTACTTCAGCCGTGTGGTCTAAAGCGCACTCGTTTTTTTACAGTGCCAATGTCGCGCAACCGATTCAAAGTGACCTTGCATATGATGAATCATTTACACACATTCGGTGTTTATATAACTCAATTATTGTTGTTGTACTAGAAAGATTTTGAAATTTAGACTTTAATTTTTAAAATTTTACTTAGTTTTTAATTTATTTTATATTATTTTTTTGGAGAAGATGGGCAAATATAACCGTAAGCGGGCGAATGTGGGCAAAGGTGATTAGTATTAATTATGAAAAAAAAAACCATTTGCTTTTATGACGTAAACGTACATATGTAACATAAAATATATATTTTCTTTTTAATAAACTATGTTTAAAATTATATTCACGAGTAAACTCCAGGCGTGCGAAGCTGACACACACATTTTTTAAATTGCACTCTATAATATAGACTATAGTTTAATTGTTAAAAGAAAAACAGTGTTTGCTAGCATATTGAATCGTAAACCTAAATGACTTCAGTTCGCTCTTTCTACTGTCGTGTTATAGAGGCTGTTATTAAATATTAACAATCGTATCTAAACATAATTAATGCTCACGAATTAATTAGCGCATGCTTTAATTAACGGAAAGCTCCCATCCCACGTCAAGATGATGTATATATGATGACATTCTTCCTGATAAGTCTATTGTCCGTAGTTATTTCATCAGAACTATTGTATATAAAAGTGAAGGGTCGTCTAACAGAAAATCTCGAAGTCGCAAATGTGACTCAGTCTAATATTGCAACTATCTTTTATATTTACGGATACATTTCTATTATTTGAGTTGTGTTGCAAAAGTCGCAACTACTTATTCAGACGGTCCATTACCACGACCACTCCGTCAGGAGTGCGCGACTGAGAAGAAGAAAAATTGGAGAAAATTGGTGCTTGTAGACCCAATAGTATACCACCAATAGTATTTAGTACCTTAATGCAGGTTTTGCTTCAAAACTTCATCAGAAGATAGATTCTACAAAGGTAAAGTCTATACGAATAACCTATGTAGAGTGATGTGATAATATTCGATGAGAAATGAAAAGTAACATTGCATTGCTAAGCGTTGCTTTCTATTAAATAATGTTTTAATACAATTTAAACGAACAATATTGCTAATACATACATGATAATCGACTGTGCAAGTCTTTGTGACACTATTCCTAAACCGCTCTACCGATTTGGATTAAATTTAGTATGTATATTTCAAGGGGTTAGTAGAAGGTTTTCAGAGTATTTCGACCCGGCAGGTGGCGCTAATGTTGGTATATAACCTAAATTAGGTATGCATCTCACTATAATTCAAAAACAACTAGATCTATTTGACTCCTTTCTATTTTGTGTTATTCTCAATCTTTCTGAGAAGACTTAAGAAAAAAGAAAGATAGAAAAACTGGCGGTTAAGCGATTGGGAGCTTCCAGTAAATGAGGGGTGAAATGGTAGGGGTGGACCGTTTGCCATGCGACTTGGCAGATTTGAGTGACCACCTAGTTATACTAGTTAGTAATTGAAATATCATTGTTTTTCGGATATTATTTTTACAATCTTTCACTACCATATATATATATTTTCTTCTTCTACCAAGCGTTATCCTGGTTCAGTACTACGAGGCCATAATAGGAATGACGGCTGTTCGAAATTTGAATTAGTTTGAAAAGCGGCAGTACACAGTATAATATTGTAAATAATAAGTGCATAATAAGGTCACAGGCTGTATGCTGCACGCTCGTTGCCTTTCTAGGTTTGGAAAAAAGATAATGACAAATTGTATGATGAATGGGGGAATTGATAACCAGTAAACACGGTGCTGTTTTTAAAAATATATGAATTATTGTTAGAGGATGGATAAGAACCCGAAAGATTGTCAATACATATTTACTATAGGAATTAGATTAAACAACGACATTAATTAGAAATCATTCAAATTATATATTTATCTGATAAAATAAGACACATAAAGCTTAACAAACGTATTTATTATTATATTGCTAGCGAGATGGCACCTCCTCCCACTTTTATATACGACTAGTTGTTACCCGCGATTTCCTCCGCGTAAAAAGTTAGCGTTTCCTTCCTCGATAAATGAGCTATCTAACAATGAAAGAATTTGTTAAACCGGACTAGTAGGCCCTGAGATTAAAACGTTCAAGTAAACAAAGAAATTCTTCAGCTTTATATAAAATAGCTGATTAATTAGCATAAAATTAAACTTGCGAAAGACCTCTTTAATCTGGCCCTACCGAAAAATCCGCTCTTGGCGGATATCTAATAAGTACAAACTACCTCCGTGTCAAATTTCATCTTTGTACGTCCAGCGGTTTTCGAGATTCTATGATAGGTGACCTTTCGCTTTTATACAATTAAATACAGACAAATGGTCCCGGCAGACGTCGTCCTGTCCAAACGTTAATAAAAAAACAATTATCCAATTTGGTGCTGTCGTTCAGAAGGCAGAAATTCATTTTTATACTGATATGTAACTTCAATCGAAGCAACTCTGATCTGTGGTTTTAAACGATATCTTACTCATATCTTTACATCCTCTTTGACGACGTTTGCAGCCCGCATTCTGTCAATATTATGTCAAACGCCCTAAGATTCCTGGGTCACAAGTCCCGGGCACTGCTATGGTTCCTTCCTCTGCGACGCGATGGACCCGGCACCCTCACGGTGAATCCATAGAATGCTAAGAAATTCGTCTTTTAACCCTCATCGCTCCGCATACGCTGTACATTTTATGCAGTTGAAAATTGCCCTTTACAGCATATCATTATAATGAATATCTTAAAAGATATGAGAGGTTAAAAATGCGGGAGCAGAGCTGTCGGTGCGGTGAGCGACCAATAGATGGCGCTGTTTTCATATCCAATAGTAAGAATAAGCAAACGTTTGGTCGTCAACGTTATATTTGGTAATTATGCAGTTTGGTTACTTTTCCAAATATGTATATATATTTTTTCAAACTTGTTGTTTGTACTCTACAGAGTCATTTTTTGGAGAATTTTCGAGTTACGAATGTTAAAATATGGCTTTTTGAAGCATTTCAACATTAATGTGAACACACAAATATACATTAATTTCTGATTGGAACAAAAAAGAACCGCAATAGAGTTATTTTTCACGCGGAAAGTCAGATTTCCCCGATGGACTCATTAGAGTGCAAACAACAACTTATAGAAGAAAAAAATATATACATGCACTATTGGAAAAAGTAACCAAACTGCAAAATTACCTTCTAAAAGCGAAAGATCAGTTGTCATGAAATCTCGAAAACCGCAGGACGCACAAAGATGAAATTCGACAAGGAGGTAATTTATAGTTAGCATACATTCGCTAAAAATTACCTTTAAAAGGACGAGATTCAGGAGTCTTAAGCGTTTCTGCAAGTCTAATTATACGCAAATCAAGTCGCGGGAAACGGCTATTTATTTTATCTTTTGCTAAAATTTATTGTAATTTGTGCTTTCAACTATACAATACATTAGAATTCACCGCACACTGCATTTTTCACCATAAAACTTTGATTGGAAGAGTTTCCTTTAGTTTTCCAGCTTTTGCCATTTTGACAAAGGGATGAAGACATAAAGGATCGATTTGAAATGACATGTTGGTTTTCAGGTGCAGAGAGAAATGCTCGGCATGATCCACGGCAGAGACTCCGGCGGCGCGACGCCGGAGTCTCTGCCGTGCACTGCGTTACCTCTGAAGCACTTGTGCAGGCAGAGAATTCGCCATTTGCTGCGAACGGCGGGAGCTCCGTGCAAGACGACCAACCAATTCCTTAGCATTTTAAATGAAATAAGAATACCTAGAATCATAAAAGACTATTTACGTTTTCTATGAAATGTGATTGTTATGTCTACGGTACAATAGAGAGATTCTGCAGGGTAGGACGATACCACAGTTGCACCATATTTGTGATATTCAATTAATAATTCATTGTAAAAGTATTGAAATATTGTCACCACAATGCTTATGTCTTCGATTGACCTATATGTGTATCTCAAAAGTGATTCTGTCATATTGTTATTAATAGTACAATGTTGCCGAGGTGCAGAAAATGATCAATTGCCGCTCGGGCAGTCCTCGAAACTACGAGTTAGGCTATTGTTGTTTCTGCCGAGGCTTACATAGGGCTTTACTCAAAAAATGCAAGGAAATAAATCAAAATTATATAGGAAAATTATTTATAATTGAGTTAATATTAAAAGTTATATTATGTATGTTCGGTTTTTTAAGGCAAAAGCAAGCCAGCCGTACAGCCCAAAAGGTAAAATAAAAAGTGATAGTGAAACGAACATGTTCATTTCTACATACTATTTTTTTTTATTTTACCTCTAGGCTATAGATAAGGTGAAATAGTGCCGTGATTTCTGAATTATTTTTTTTGTAGACAAGTTGTCTCTATTTCGAATTTTGAAACACAACAATAATGAAATTTGAAGGCAGGCGTCCGCATGTTTTTCACAGATCTGACCGGCCAAAAGTCAACTTTTTAATTTTACTGCGCCTAATAAAAAATAGTTGTATGAACCTGCCTAAAGCCGTGTCGACATGTCCGCACCGTGATCGCTTCCTGTCTCAGTATCATGAGCTGTCTGGGGATTATAGGTTCAAAGTATCCATCCACCAATGAACACCTCATCCACCACCATCATCAAGCAACGCTTCGATTCTGGGCGGCAATTGGTGGATTTCACTGAAGCTAGTGAAAAAACGATGACGAGTTTCGTCGATCGCGTGACGTACGAGAATAGCTGCCTCGTTCGAAAGAGGAGGCTTTACATTTCCTAGACACCAAATCTACAAGTCGGTCCTGCGAATAAACAAAATGGAGCATCAAGGCAGAAAATCGAGTATAATATTACGCAGGCGAATAGCAAATCTATGCACAACGTGAAAGGCAAAGATCTGTAACTCTGCGCTCATAACTGTCCCTCATAAGCAAATAGGGGGGGGGGGGATGGAAGTTACGTCATAGCAGTTACAAAAAAGAATTCATAATTGATTTTAAAAAACTACAAAGGAAACCTTTTTTTACTCTTTAACTATTTCTTGTACATCTAGAATAACTGGAAGAGATTTCTTCTATGGATAAGCTAATCCGTTGTACACCGACGCCTTCACTAGTACGAGACAGGCAAATTGCCATTTTCGCCGAAGCATACATTTGCAGTGCTTTTCTCAAAATAATGCAGGGAAATAAAAATAGTTAAATTTCTATAGCTTTCGCTTGTTTATTGTTTTTCGATCTCGAAATTTTCGCTGGAAGTAGGTATTCCATTTGTAATTTGGTTCCTGATCTTAAATCTGGTGGAGTACAATCAATTTCCATTTTAGTCTGAATCGTCGGAACTTACTTCTTTAATTTTTTTTAATAACCATCTAATTATCAAATCAAGACGAATTTTCTAGTTTGCCGCCAATTTCTTTTATTTATCGCTTTGCCGAAAGTATTTATGGCTATACAGCCAAGTGAACGTAGCCAATTTGTATTAGGCAAAGAGGCTTTCGTGTCGGAAGAGATGCAATCAAAGAGTAGTAACCCCAGCAGGCCGTTTCATACTACATTGCTGGAGCGTTGTAATGTTATTCAAAAAACGCTCCAGCAATGAATTTGGTTTTTTTTGTCTGTAAATTTGATACTTCGCGTATTCTTTTTGAAATGATGACAATATTTGCATGCATGTTTGAGAAAAGCTATTTATATACAAAACTTGTTATATACCTGTCTATGAACAGAATACAGAAATGGGCTGGAATATTACGAGTTGTTTTTTTAGGGAATTAGGTTAATTGGAAGAATAACCATTACATTGTAAATATAAAGCGTGTAATTATTAAATGTTTTAATATAATCTTATTTACTGGTATGTTATTATTTACACGTGTCCTTTAAAACCGATAAAGGTAAATTATGTCAACTTTAATAGCTTAATTTGTATAATTGAATATAGAATTTTGATTATTGTACTTGCAACAACAATCTTACATAGATTATAAAAAAATAATTCTTACATAGAAACTGATAAAGTTATTTTAGTCTTATTTGAAATTGGCCCCTTGCGACATGAAGTTCTCAATTTCTGCCACCCTGAAATATAATTTTAGTAGTTAGTATAGTTTTGCTCTTTCTGTCCGTGCCCCCCTCCCCCTCCCCCTTAGCCGTTCCAAATTATTAAACGTAGAGATTGACGTTTTCTATGTTGATAGGACGTGTTAAAAATTCGTAACGAAGGAATTGGTTTTTTGAACTTCTAAAGCACAACATCTACTCGAATGGCCACCGCGCGCGTTTACAAATTCATTTAGGGTTAATAATTGACATCTAGAATGAGGACACTCACGTGCGCGGCACGAAGGTGAGGTTCTCCACGCCGGTGTCGGTGATGAGCACGTCGTCCTCGATGCGCACGCCGCCGAAATCGAGCAGCCGGTCCACTTGGGCCCAGTTGAAGAAGGCGCTCAGCCGAGGGTCGCTCCGGGCGCCGTCCAGGAGCTGGAACGTCGATCCGTTCACGCGCGGCCATTACTGGGAGCGTTACGAACCAACTGGGTAAATGGCCGCCGTCACTTCCGACGTCTTTCGATTCCGACTAGGTTAGGCTGTTAATTGAACTGTTCATCGAGCTATTCGCTGCGACATATTTACATACTGATAGATGGAGCTAGAAAGTTTTCCTTAGGCCGCGCGGTCGTCGTTTCTTTATTTGTTCCCAAGAAATAAGGAAGGACTCCGGCCAGGTCGGGGGCCCGGCGAGGCCCCGTCGAAGGCACTGGGGCTGTCAAAGTTATTGTCTGTTAAATTTAGCCCCTGGATTGAAAAGTTGATGCGTTGTCGTACTTAGGGGATACTCATTTGTTAAAGGCCGGTAAGGCATCTACGGAAGCTACTAATAGTGAGATAATAACAGGTCCGTGACTCCTAAGAACCACCTGCTCGATATATATAAAACTAGCTAAAACCAAATTTCATAATTATGGGTATATACCTATAGGTTTCTCGTTGAGTTATCTTAGACATGAGATTGTGGGGGTTCCGAGGATGACTTCAGACGGAAGTCGGTCATGTTACCTCGCTAAACTGCCACATCCTACACAATCTAAGCGGAGCCTGGTACTAGACCGGGTTAAGGCTAGTAAGAAGATATGTTGAAGGAATCCTCTGATAGTACTTCTCCATAAGCGTTGCTAATCACTCGGGCTACCCGCCTGCTCATTTACACCTCCATATAAAGGTTTTTGTAAGGAAATCCTTTGCTGACAAAACATTCATGGCGAAGTCAAATAAAAATATGTATTGTATATGCTATAAAAACAAAGTTATTAGAATTAGAAAAAGCACAAAGATCTTTGCTCAAAGTAATGTTCTTTGTTCCGTATAGTACAATGACTGAACATTTAAGAAAAGTATTTTCCCGTTTTGTACTGTTAATTGAGTCATTAGACAATTCTAGTTATAAAATCGTATGAATCATCGACCTATATCATTATTAATAAAGTTCTGCGTGTATTCTGTGAATTAAAAAGATTCATTTATTTTTAATACAACTCAAATTATTTCCATAATTCAATGTATTATGAACAAGAATGCAGGCATCAGTAGTCTATATCTTGCTTATTTGGCATTATAGCCGATAAAAAGAAAAATAAAGTTGTTTTATCACAGCATCTTCTGTTTTAAAAGTTTAATATAACAAAGCCGATTGATGTAAAGAAAAATTTTCAATGTATTTTTATATTATGCATTTTATACCTACTGACATCGTCTATATCTGTACTAATATATAAAGTTGAAGAGTTTGTTTGTTTGAACGCGCTAATCTCCGGAAATACACATCCGATTTGAAAAATTATTTCAGTGTTAACCTATATTTATCGAGGAAGGCTATAGGGCTTATATATCATCACGCTAAGAACAAGAGAAGCGGAGCAGAAATGTAGATTGTTTCAGAAGCGGGGGGGCTTGGTGCCGTTTGGGAGCGTGCGTTTACTGTTATTAGCGCCAGCGTAAGTCGTAGGTGTGAACTTTGGATATATAATTTGCTTACATATGCAAATACTTGCCAATCTTGGAGCCAGCTTAGCGGAAACGGCTCTAAAACGCTCTCGGAATAAATAAAACTTTTTATTAGTCGCGTATTCTGTTCGATTCGAGCAGACACCCGACACAATACTGTCTGGTGTCTGCTTCATTTGGTGTGAGAATAGGGTATTTGACACTAAAAAAAACTAAAAAATGTTTTTTTGTCCTAAACACTTGATAGAGGTTTTAGTATTACATAAATCTAGTGAAATTACCAAAAATATAGCAGATTGTTTAATATTTTGAAAATATAAATCAATTAAATTTCATACATAAATCACGTGACACTGAACAAAGATCAGAGCGCATGACGTCACGTATTGCCAAAGAAATTAATGTTGCTAACGTACACTCCAATCACACTCACGTAAATCTGTTTATTTGGCAAGACGTTACGTCAAAAAGACGCTATGATAGTTCATACGCTTTAATTGCACAGATATAGGTTATGGGAGAAAAAAAAAGGAAATTATTTATGTTGTAAATTAATAAGTTTCTACCGAGGTATGGTGTTACAGACAGGCATAATTCTTAGTATAAGATTACCTCTGTTAGTATGTACTGTTTGTAACACTTTTGGAAAAAATGTGTTTTCTTTCTTCTTCTTTCATATTCTATCAACAAGGAAAATTTTAAGTCTCTACGTCTAATGGTTTAAAAAATCTTAGGGGAGACCGCCATATAGGCATGGCGGATAGACGGACGGACGGACGGACGGACGGACGGACAGAGCAAAACTATAAGGATACCTTGTAATAATTCCTTGTGTAGTAAGTACGGAAGATTTCGATGACAAAAACAAGACGGTAAAAATCACCTAAGCAAGCGATCTGTGTTGGCATTAATTACCGAGTTCAACACAACCGTGCTGATGAATAATCTATCCGGATCATTTGTACCGCGCAATCATTATCATAAGTACATTCCTAATCACGGATTAATTTGATTAACATTATTATACTCAGTAGAATAAAGCGTTTATAATTAATAAGTATTAGAGACACCTATACGTCTGTGTCGGCCATCTTAACTCGCGCCACAGCCATACTCTACAATCTAAGTGGATTCTGGTTACTAGACCGGGATAACACTAGGATGAAGAAGATTTTCTATAGAGGCTAAATATTTCATTTGCATTTTACTATTATATGAGTCCCAAATTAGGGGTTATGTAAGCAAATTTCGTTAATTTAGTATAAACTATTGAAACAACTATTGCAAAATAGTTGATGTACTCTATATGGTATAAAAATAGAATCTCATCAAAACCATATCGATCGGTCCAAAAAACCGTTCTAAACTTTACTTTTTATGTCCACATTTATTGTGATGTGTGATTTTCAACAAATTTAAATTCACACGTTAACGATGGGGAACGAACAATGAACGAAATGTGACATATCGTGACAACAGCCGGGGGGGATGGGGTTTGGCAAAAAGATTTGTGACGTCACAAACCAATTTTTTTTCCCCTTTATTAACATGCTACATAAAAGAAACTAAGGGTTTTCTGATTATGTGATGTAATAAAAACGGGAGGTGTTTCAAAGTGTGATAACCTGTGACTGGGGTGAGGGCAGTTGAAACGCGTAAAATTCGTGTGAGGTTATATTTGTATGACCCCCTAATTCTACTGTTAGGAACAGAACAAAAGTGTTACCTAAAAATATTCAATGTAATTTTAAATCACATATAATGTGTTAATAGTATTCGGTAATGAAAGTAGAAGAATGCCGACCAGCATGGAAAATTTCACGGCTCTACGACTAAGAGTGTTGAAGGGCGTGGGGGGGGGGGGCACATTACGGGCAGACAAACTCACGGACGGACAGAGCGAAATTATAAGGGTTGCTTGTTCCTTCCTACGGAACCCCAAAAAATGATTACATTTTTTATTTTTATTCGTTATCGAGCCACATGCGGCTTTTTCCGTGTGAAGCTTTTCTCTTCTGATCTCTTCGACTCTTTAGTTCCATAATTCATACAAAAATATGTGATTGATTAATAATACCATATTATCTAATTTGATTAGAACAAACACTACTTATGTATGAATACGTAAATATTTTTCTTATGAATAATCAGATTAGTTTTTTTTTTTAATCAAATCTATGTATACGATTACTATTTACTGTTGGAATGAAAAATTTTTGTGGCTCTTTAAAAACTATGAAATTTTGCAAATTTTAAATTATTTTAATTAAATTTTTATATTTGGCTCTTCCGACTCAAAAGGCTGTAGACTCCTGAACAAGGCAAACACCTAATAATAATATTAATATAATTATAAAATTTTCTTTTAAAATCTCCTTTCGCAATTACATTAAATCTAGCGTGACGAGCGCTCATAAATTCTTATTTTTCACAACGCATTGGGAACAATTCAGTTCCTAACTATATATTAATATGTGAACTGAAAACTTTCGGCACCATCTTACGAAAATTGCACGAACGGAGTAATACGAAAAGCCTCACGCACACCATTGCCAAACGACTTACATACACATGTAAACATTTTATTATTGGCTGATGTCAAAGCGTGATCATGACAATCGTATGATGTATTAATTGTCAAATAGAAGCATTTATGTCGTTGTTAGATTCATATGACACGTAAATAAAGAATATTTAGTATGCCTAAAAGGATTTGAATCTGTTTTTAGTCGCAAATGCTTATGTTTGATAGCAAATTATCACAAGTACCTCGAAGACCAAGACTATCAAAATTAGTACAAAGTAGAATTAAGCATTTCTTTTGGAAAATGTAACCTTTAAAATGTCTTATCATAAAATAGAGTTCGTAATCTTTTACACGTCAGAATTATATTTATCTTATATGCCTAATTGCTGGCATCCATAAATACAAGTTTCTGTAGCAGGTAGACCAAAATAATAAAGAACTATTTGAGCATAATAGAAGGCGATCACTGCTCGCATCTTTTTAGGTCGATTACATTCTACTTTAAACACCGTGAAGATAAGTTATAAAATACATGACTTATAATATACTTGAACGCAATTACATCAGCACTTTATGCCTGAGATCGTTGCCCAGTTATTTTACTATTCTTTATATTAACTAATGGACTTGGCAGACGTCCTGCCAGAAGATTGGGTTACTTACTATTTAATACATTCTATTATTCTGTAATATTATTTATTATACCGATTCTCGTTCTCGTTCCCGGTACCTTTCCCGTCTCCGGTCCCGTTCCGTATATTAGTATAGATAAATAACCTAGATACCGACTGCAGCCTGGCTGCGCGGATGCGAATTTATATAGCGAATGCTAATATTTTTATAAAATATGCATTATTAATACATTAAATTATTAAAATAAAACCTCACACACACCAATGGTAAACTATTTACACACACATGTAAACATTTTACTATAAGATTGTATCATAGCATAGTAGTACATGGCAACCAAGCATGTGTATTAACCCTTGAGTTCAATCAAATTAATAAAGCTGTCTCTTCATTGTTTATATACATGAAATCTAGTATAATTTCATGCAGCTTTACGGAAGAGCAGTACAAACAACTAAATTGTAATATAACAATCACTTTTTAATATATTATTATATATAAAAATATAAGCGTCATTATTAAATATAAAATTGTATACACAAATGTGTTATATTATGACGATTTGATTTCAATTTACATGTTTGTAACGCTTCTACTGTGAATTTGGGAATTTAGGGTTACAACAATTTACGTGGGAGGTATCGATATCATTTCGTGAAGCGAAAGCTTTTGGTACCACTTTCGAAAATTTCGCGGACGGAGGAATACGAAATTTGACACTGTTCTAGTTGGTACAGGGGATGGTGCGCGAATGCTTATATTTTTATAAAGTATGCATCGTTAATACAATAAATTATTGAAATGAAATGTCACGCACACCAATGCCGAGCGATTTACACACACATATGTATGTCATTTTACCTACTTTAACATTCTGTTAAAACCTAGTCGTGAAGACCGTTCGTATATAATATACATGTATATAGGATATCAATATATAAAAAAAATATACATATAGTACCCAAATTTGTGGCCGAATTTCGAACACCGGGCGATCTCTAGTTCGAATAATCTATACTAATATACAAAGAAGTGGCGGCAATGCTGTCACGTCAAGTGATGGTTGTCGCGTTTCGTACGGTTTGTGAAAGTTCCCGGTAGCGTAAACCTTTATTTAAAAGCCAGGAACGCATCTGCGAGCCTTATAGTGGTGCATGTCCATGGGCGTCAGTAGTCGCTTACGCTTGTTTGCCCCTTGTAACATAGATTTTTTTTTTAATTTATTTTGCGTACTAACAGTATTGTAAAATTTGTAAAACAAAATCATTTTACAAATTAAAATTTGTAAAATGCTGTCGGTACGCAAAATAATTGTAATTGTAAATTACAGAACCCTTAGTGTATGCTAAACACATTTATGGGCACGTAAAGCGTTGAAATACTTAATTGGGTTCCAAAACTTCAAATTAAAAACATAATATAATTAATATTAAATATTAAAAAGAAAAATGTGACTCTATTATTAGGAAAGGCGTTGAAATACAAAAAATATAAGTTCACAATATGTATACAAATCAAAATACATTATTAAATAGATTCAGTTGAGAAAGGACAAGTGTTTTTTCTTAATAATAAGAAGAAACATCTATAAGTAGTAGAATGTTTTAAGTCGTCAATTAGTAGGATATTTTACGGCCTGCCCCGCCCTCGGCGAGCCCCGCGCCGCCGCCATGTTCTGACATATTCATTTTAATGATATGCTATAAAGGGCAATTTTTATCTGCATAAAATGTACAAAGTATCTATTATATTTGATTGGATAAATAATTAATGAAGTATTCTTTAAAAAAGCATCGTAAAAAGTTAATTATTTTTTTATGATTCGTTAAGGATGAAAATGGTTACTATTGGTTATACTTAGGAGATGGACATATTATGCTATCGATGACTTTTTATTTTGATCTATCTCGTAGGGTTTTTAGCCAGCGCACGCACAAAAATACGTTTTTACGACATCACGTTACAAATGTGTGAAATTCTCGCCTTTTATGTGCACGTATAAACCTTTTCCTCTATATTCTCTGTTTACTGACGAAAACCGCATTAAAGTCTGTTGTTTCATTTAAAAGATCTAACCGAACAAGAACTGGCGTGGATTTTGTTTTATACTGTGTAAAGATATACCTTTTATATATGTTATATACATATTATGTCTATACAAATATGTAAAATTAAGTTGCGTCATTGTAACAACGAATTATCCTGGAACTACATCAAATGATTGTGTATACGTGATACGGTAGCAAATATTTAACAACTTTTATCTGTTTCTTTGTTATGGCTAATTACCAAAAAGGTTAGACCGATTTTGACGATTTTAAAATAGGTTTAATTAAGAAAAAAAAGTCCAAAATCATTGAATTTTTCGCGGATGATGTCGCGGTACATATTGTATGAAAGGAACGAAACCACTCTGGGAAAGTGAAGAAGATACCCTCTTAAAGAAGAGTTTATTATAGTCGTATGAATCTTTACACATAACTTTCTTCAATTAAGTTATTTTACTCATATTTTAGTTTATTGATAAAATTGCAAGGTATATTCGCGTTGTCCTTGCGGCGCTTGTCCCGTTGCGCGCGCTCCGAGGCCTTCGTGTGATCGACGCAGCGCTCCTCGCGGTGAAAATAGTTTTACTATATGTTCAGCGTAAAAAAAGCGCTATGATATATGCTCTTTTGTGCAACAGTTTTCAGTTTGCTGCACTATTTTGAAGTTTTTTCCAGCTGGATTCTATATTATCGAGGACTTGATACTTTCTCTATTATCGCTATTATTACTTTACGTTCTTATAACTAAGATACAAGATCGCATATATGTTTGTGAGTTAAGTATAGCTAAAAATTATGCTAATTGTGTGAGCACTTATTTTTCTTCCGTTTTCAAACATAGAATAGACTTTCTATTTCATTTCTATAAAAATATTTACTGTGTTATAAATATTGATTCTTTTTTGTTAATATCAATTTAAATCATCTGAGTGACTACAGAGGACTTAGAGAATGTTTATTGTGTTTATGTACAATTTTCTTTTGTGTCTTTTAAGGGAAACTAATTTTATAGTGTATGAAAAATTAGATATATTTGGACAACCTGTTTTTGATATATCAAAATTCAATCAAAATACAATCTACAATCAATATATATATATTGATTGTAGATTGTATACAACTACTTTTATACAAAATCTGTAAAGAAGTGTAATAGTAAACATAAACATACACTCTGGTCTAAGGCATATTTTCTTATCTGCTGACCTTACGTATCATAGCCTATGGTCGGATGGGCCAAAGAGCACGATCATAAAATGTAGTAGGAACTAATTGTTTTACAAACAAGACGTTATCTGAACACAGCAGTGAGTCAGTTTGTCCGTCGTACAGTACGCTTATCACTGCCATACAAATGCGTACACATTTATTACTCGACTGTACAGTGTTAGCAATGCTGTAACTGAAATAGTATTGAATAATGTACGCGTAACTATTTAGTTGAGTTGCCAAGTATATTTATTGGAAATCTGCGGTGCATACTTTTTTTTTTACAACACCTTACCTTAGCCTTTCGCCTCCCGTCACATGAAAAACGTGAATATTGCTAGTTCGCTAATTTGATAGCCCAAGGGTAGAAGGACGGACCGTAAGATCCGTAAGGCGCCAGGTTCAAATAATGCCCCACTGGGCTAAAGTAAATATTAGCCATACCTTCTACTACTATTTCCTAATCTATGTATAGTATTCCTTTTTAAAGAGAAGTTCTCGGCGAATATTGATGAATGCGTGTTGCAGTGTCCGCGTCGCTATCCCGCTACACGCCCAGCAAGACGCTCGCCGACCATTTCCAGCTGGGCCTCGCGCGACACCCGCACACCCCACGTGACGACGAAGATTCCAATGACCACACGGGTAACTTTCACTGATCAATATGAATATATTATCTAAAACCAAATTTTAATGCACTAATTTATGAAATATCATTACCAACACGACGGATAATTTCGTTGACTTGAAGTTTCTTGACTACGGCGAGACTCCCTTCGCCTCAGTGGAACGAGGGAAGCCTCGGCGTGGCCCATAAAGCCACCACTTTGGGGTCATTTCTCAAAGAAAACATAACTTATTACGTAGACGTATCTACGTAAAACGTTAATTTCGTATTGTTTCAGAAACAGACCGGACAGCGGGAGCCCGTGAAGAACATTTCGCTGATACGGAGCTGGCGGCTGATGCGGATGCGGAGGCGGGTGCGGGAGACGTACGGCCGTGCGGCGCGGACGTCGCGCGTGCTTGGAGCGCGGCGCGCACCGACCACACCGACTTGCTGTTCTAAATCCCGCACATAGACCCACACATCCATGTCATTCTCAGGGTACAATGTCTACAATCCGTCGTCAAGGATCACTGACGATTAGCGGCCCACAGATCCCGGAAAATCTCGAAAAGAGATGGTGATCTTCGATGTCCAATCAGAGTATTAAGCGCTTAGAACTCGTCGTCGTACCCCGTAAGGCAATATCAATGAATACGGTGTTGCATCCTTAAAGGGAACTGTTTGAAGAAGAAAAACAAATATGGTACACAAAAAGGCATCCAATCAGTAATCTATTGAAAAATGAGGATGAATGTGGCGTGTGTTTGTGTGTGTAACGCGGAGTATAGGAATATTTGTCTGTCAAAGAACAGCGGGAGACGGAATTCTTGAACATTTAATAGATTATGAAAAACAGTTGTTAGCACACTGACTCTCAAAGAAATGTGATTTGAAGTTAACATAACCATAAGAATAAGAATTTTTTATCAAAGAATTTGCAATTCAAAAGTGTTGATATTCCTAGTGAACATTTTTATACAGAAAGTTTTCGTCATATTGGTGATCTATTTTTTGTACCAACTTATAATTGGAGAAATTAGTGCTGCATGTGATATAATCCCTATGTGGTCGTGGGTGAAAAAAATTAATACAAATTTAATGATTAACTGAATATAAATTGAAAGCTAAAGGGAAACTATATTACACTTACTGTCCAAATTTTACGCAGTAAGGGTTTTTCAAAGAAGTAACATCAAATACATATCTGTCTGGGGTAAATTTTATAAAATTATTGCATTTTAATCGTGGAAGCAATTGTTCGCTTTATTTTAATTGAAATAACAAAATAATCCTAGTATTTTAGCCTAGAATTCTTACAACAAATATATTGACAAAACCTTTGCTACAAGTATTGTTAAACATTTCATACATTTTTGATAACATGTGTCATTGTAGGCGTGATTAATTTACTATTTTCATGACAATGTAGGTAATAAACGGAAATATACCAAAACAAAAGTAGATTCTGCTGGTCTTCCATACACACCACCTTGAAGTATTAAGAAAAACAATATTTTTGTAACAATATTGCAAGATTGTAATGATTATGTATGAATTTATGAATATTGTGTATCAAGTAATCCACTAAATCGAGCCCACTAGGGGCAGCAATGATGTCTGGTCGAAATTATAGCACAGGTAATTTTGTGTCTATCAAATGGAGAGACAGTTAACACTCCCCTTGGCAGGGATGGAACTCATGAAATGGTGAAAATTTGGTTAAGTAGTACCTACTTAACCAAATTTTGGACTTAAGATTTTGATGATTTTTGTATAGAGAATTTAAATCTGACACTTCTTTCACAGATTATATATAATATAGAAAAAATCTAACGTTACCCTAAATTAAAAAAATTCGTAATTGAAAACGTTTTTTATATTTAATCTTTGTCTGTTTAATTTTATCTCAGATTAGACAGATAACTTTAAATTTGTTTAATCAATGGTCATGATAGCAGAGATTATAGGAATTCCGTGGACACCACACAGCCACATTCTCTGCAATTTAAGCGGACTCTAGTGATAAACGGGAATAATGCTAGGAAGAAGTACAAGAAGATGCCTGTAGCACCTGGATTACCAGAAGGTTTTTGCCTTCTTCTATCCAGAAGGCAGAAGCCGAAGAAGTGAGTCACCGACTTTTAGAAAAAATGTGTGCTCTTTTCTGTAAGATAAATATTTTAAAATTTCAGCTGCCTATACATTTAAAATTGACTAATAAATTGAATAATATAGCATTTGAAAATTGACTTAAGTATTATTTGTTGCTAATTAGGATCAACAAAGGACCCACTTAAAAATTAATTCTCAAAATCTTCCGCAAAATACTCTTGCGTTTTAATAGTTATACAATACTATCCCAACAAAAACACATTCATATAAAATGTTGCCAAGAAGAGACCATATGGGTCACATTGGCAAATATTTAGCAGATTTCTTATATAGTGCCAAGCTTCTAACACCATACGCCCTAAAAATTGTTCCTCTTTAAAAGTTCTAAATAAAAGTCCGCGACAGTATATATCTATCTTATAAGGTTGCCTCAGTATAGAACATCAGTAGGTAATTACATCCGTTTGAGAAACGTCGTGTACTTCCGTTGCCATGGAATAAATACGATAGGTGTAAGCAAAGTTGTTTAGTATTTCATTGATGTCATGGATTTCCGCAAAGTAACGCCTGATTCTATCAATTATACGTGAGTAAGCAACTATTATGAATTTGACTCACCAACGTCTAAGTTTAAAAATATGTAAGTTAGCTATTCGCTATAGCTTAAGACTGTTCGACGACTAACGTTCAAGACCTTATTACGTACTTTGAAGTTTTTAATTCTGCAAATCTCTATCTATTTTGAATCTTGGCTAAGGGATTGTCCCTAGTAAGATAAAGCTGGTGATGGAAGACAATAAACCCATAATAAAGTAGCATAAAGCACCCCGCGCCATTTTTAGCAAAATTACTTTTTAAATATTTTTGCCGTTAAAGGTTAGAGCAAGTTGTTTAGTTCCCACGATTTCTTTGTATAAGGAGGTCTTTTAATTCTACATTATTTTATTTTACGAGTATCATTGTGCAAATAAATTATGATTTAGACTTAAGTATATATTTAACTGATGTATTATTGTCTTCGATCCTCAATATGAGTGGAATGCCTTCTGCACCGGGGGCCGTGGGTTCGATTTCCACCTCGAGTCTGGGTGTATTATCCATATATATGTATTTATATATTTCTAAAAATATATATTTGTGTATAACAGGCGGCTGCTACCTATAACACAGGCATTAAGTTGTCTACCTTAGGAACAGACGTCGATGTGTCATATGGTCCTGTATATATTTATTTATATTTACACTTTACTCCCCTCGTCCATACCTTACAAAGGTTTTCACTTAAAAAATATGGACCAAGCAATGGAAAATAATATGTACAAGATTCTCACTTCCATCGTCACTCTTGTCTCGATCGATTGATTTGTACTAAATGATATTGGAAAGTTGGTATGTAACACTTTCTGCATCGTATTTTTGGCGAAAACGCGAACTATCATAAAAGCCCCATAAGATATTTATCCTTAGAGTAAATGATGTTTTGCAGGAAGCCCTGGATAGACAAAAGCAAACGGCTATGAAACGAAACGCTAAAGGCAGCGCGAAAACAGGCGCTGTGCAACAATATATTGAACAGGAGTTGGAAGTGCATCTCAGTATTGTAGAAGCGGAAAAATCTTTGGAAGAACTTATGGAGTACAGGTACCTCAACCATGCTGTCCAAAGGATGATACACGCAGTGACCCAAGCTGATATTATATTCAGAAATACTGACTTTAATGAGGATGGCATACCTGATAACATTGGTAAGATGGCATATATTTAAAAGACTTTTTGAAAACTTACCTGACTGATGATATGTTAATCCACAAGTGTGAATAAATTAGTGAAACTTCGCTACAGAAAAGTCCAACCATCTATACTTTCTATACTAATATATAAAGCTGAAGAATTTGTTTGTTTGTTTGAACGCGCTAATCGCCGGCACTACTGGTCCGATTTGAAAAAATCTTTCACCGTTAGATAGCCCGTTTATCGAGGAAGGCTATATATAGGTTATATACCATCACGCTAAGACTAATAGGAGTGGAGCACTATTGAAGAATAATTCAAAATCGACGTTTTTTCCCCTTTTGAGAACTTCCGCTGCGTACGCTGCGTAAACGGTTATAGTTTCGCAAAAATAATGTATGGCGTAATTGTTCTCCTTTAAAAGATCTAAATAAAAGTCCGCGACAGCCTATGTCTATCTCTTAAGGTTGGTTCCCTATAAGTCTTTTTATGCTAACCATATAGGCTATATATCATATAGCACCTGGATAACATTAAATAATAGAAATTTTAAATAAAATTGATTTAATCTATTTATGTACCTTTATACATAATTATATTTAGTAGTATAAAATGTCAAATGAAAACTTATTATAACATTTAATCATCTGTTTCTACCTAGCAATCATTCAGGGCAGTGGTAAAAGCAGAGGTCTAAAAGGGCATGTATCCAGGACAGTTAAAATATTAATAAAAAAAATAAATGGTAAAAGCAGTCAACCTTTTTTTTTCAATTCTGTTGGACATATTCTTTAAGTTAGTGTACAATTTTTTTTAATAATCAAGGAGGAAAGTAAATTAGATAAATAGTATTTAAGCGTTTATTATTCAGGCAAAATTTAACTAGGCAACTTATTCAAAATGTTCTAGTGTGAATATAATGTATCACTTATATCTTATCATTAATAAATAACAGATGAGGGTATACATATTTCTTATGACAAATATCATACCATAGGTATTTTTCTATTTGACAATTATTATATGTTACCTATGGTTGGCTTGACTATGCTTTAACATCACCCAAGAACAAAATGTATATGTGTTTATAAAACAAATGGTATTGCTTTGCATAAGGTTGTGTTGCAGTTGTCCATGGGCGTCGGTAGTCACTTAAGAGTACCGCCTGCTCGGTCGCTCGATAAAAAAAAATCTTAAATAATGTCTAACTAGTTGTTACCCGCGCCTTCGCCCGCGTAAAATTAGGTGAAACTTTTAGCGTGATGATATATAGCCTATAGCCTTCCTCGGATAAATGCAAGGCCATTTATCCGAGGAAGGCTATAGGCTATACTCAACACTGAAAGAATTTTTTAAACCGACCAGTAGTTCCTAACATTAGCGCGTTCAAGTAAACAAAGAAACGAACAAACTCTTCAGCTTTATATGTTAGTATAGATGTACATTATATGCCAGGGTTTTGATTTATTACCTAGATATTCCTGATATGTACTTCGATATTCAATGTTGATTTCAATGATCATGTAGTGTGGCTAGGGAGTTTGTGTAACTGTGCAAAGTTTGGTAGTACTTTGTAGTCTTCAAGGACAAAAATGTACAAACACTTTGAACTATGCCTGGCTCCGGCATAACACGTAAATTTAAAATATGAAAGAAAATGGTTTTCAACATCTAATATTACACTTTTTTTTTGTTATCTTTAATCTGCTCTCTACACTATATAGTCCTATATGATGATGATTGTTATGACAATTGTTTCGCAAATTTACGTGTTATAATAAAGTACCGCGCACTAAATCGTGTGACTCTTATTAATTATAACTTATAATTGTCAGAAAAAGTAAGTCATTGACGGATCAATTTTCAAATGAATAATGAATCATTTTGAATGTGACCGAATGATATTAAGGAAATGAATTTCAACAAAATATTATAATGTAAACTGTTTGTATCTTTTGTATATCAATTAATACTTCCATTAAGTCAATAAATATGAGTTTAAATAAAATTTAACTGAGTTTTACTTCTCTCACCGACTGAATTCTGTAGTACCAAGAGAGAATGGACATTATCCATTCTGTCTTTGAACTCTTGATATCTATAACATAGAATTGCGTCCTCTCATAAATGCAAACCCAAATATAACTTTTCAATGGACTACTAATAATGTTTTAATATACGTCATCCACAGTACCGGCCCGAGGTAAATTTTAGGATGATAAGGAGATCCTATTATGAAGCCCCTTGCTTACCCTGTCAATATTCATTAATATAAAATATCAATAATATTAAAAAAAATCGCATATTAAGATTCGCCCCCTGGAAGAGGTACTGGTACCCGGACGCGTTTCAATTCGGCTCCAGACCAAAAGGACTTCAAGCGTGGCGCTACCTCTAATTAAGGGTATAATAAAAGTAAACCTGTCGAAGTTCCTCCATCCATCAGAAAATTTTGGTAAGCAAACATGAATATAAGTGTATTTAATTTACTTATTTAGTGGTTTTGGTTATATGTATGGCTTACATGGAGTTAGTATGTTTTAATTTAGATATAGTTTACTATTTAAATTAGAGTTTGTTTGTTGTTATTTAAGTTTTCTTTTTTCCCCCTCCTATTCATGTATGTACTTCCGTCCTGTCCGTGGTGCCATTTCTAAAAGGGTCGGCCAACGGGCCCATCAGATAATTCTATTGCTATTATAGCTCTAACATTTTACTCCATCCCTTTTCTTTACTCCTGTTTATCTAATTAGAGGTAGCGCTTGCAGTCTTTTTTGGTATGTAAACGAACTGGGCCGACGTATGCGGGCACCAGAAGCTCTTTCTTACATGTGATCGGCGTGAAGTGGCGGCACTGCTGTCACGTTAAGTGATGTTATTGTTGTCCCGTTTCGTAAGGTCTATGAGACTTCCCGGTGGCCTAATCTCTCCGCTAATTCTGCCGGTGTGTATATTAAAAATTATTGTTTTAAAAACACTATTCTATATTTAAATATTGGAAGTATGTTTATTACTTGAACAAAAGGATGCCTCACTGGTACTGGAACTTGGTTTTGGGTCCCTTGGCAAAAGTATAGGAAATGTGACATAAACGACCATATCTTTTGATTGCGTACACTTAAAGAGTTGATGTTTTTTACAGCTTAAAGGACCTGCAGTATTCAATATTTGGTACTAATTTCAACTTTGTAGCTTTACGCGTTCCTGAGAAAAGGGGCCAGGACAGATAGACGGGCAGAGGGACGAAGAATCGATCCTATAAAGGTCCCTTTTTCATTTAGGTACGGAACCCTAAAAACCGTTATTATTTAATCGGAATTTTATGTGAAACCCTTTTTATTAAGAACGATATGACGCAATAATCTTCAAGGAACCTGTAACCCATCTCCTTGCCTCCTGGTCGTGGAGATTTCCATGGTGGTCAGTAGGCACTTAGCTGCCTCCTGCCTGCTCGTATGCCCCCTTGTAACATTGTAATACGTAAGTGAAACCTAGTGTTAAAGCTAGCGACATAATAAATATATGAACAGTATTTACTACTATAGACTATTCGAACTTAACTTTAGAAGCCTTTTAAATTAAGCCGAAATTATATGTTCATATAAAGACATATCATTTAAAGACTCGTATGTTGTTCAATGGCAACGCGGAATTGTTTGACGTGATAATGTCTTTTACACCGGCAGCACATACGAAAAATCATAACTCATTGTCACGTTCTATCTGAGCCGAGAGCGCAAAACAGGCGATAGAGAGGCATGATCGGCCTAAGCGTTCGACGTTGTCACGTAAAATAATCGTTCGTAAAGAGAATTTACAGACAACCATTTTCCTTTTTTGTTGGACCGTCCGAACACGCAACCATCACTCGTCGGCAACGTGTCACCAGAGAAATAGTGTTTTCAGCCGAATATGGACATTCTAATAAGGAGGACCATCTTCTATGAGAGGCTAGTTGAAAAAGTGGCCATTTGTAAACACCAAATTATTGTTAGAAGTTTCGCTGAAATGGCGATGGTGTAGAATGAATTGACCGCGCCGTTCTAAAAGACCTTCTAGAACGCCGCGGTATGGTAAGAATTTAGTAATGATCCCCTTGTTGCAAATTTCGTCGAACACTAATATATTGAGATGCACGCACACACCCACGCCCCCACACACACACCCACACGCACACACACGCCCGCGCACACACACGCACGCGCACACACACGCACGCGCACACACGCACGCGCACACACACGCACATACACACACACACACACACATACACACACACACACACACATACACACACACACATACACACACACACACACAAAAGTGACCACGCTGTTTTTAAAAGGTTTTAGTTCGTTAGTTTTAAGTTTACTTTAATAATAATGTATGTCACCAAAAATATCGTTATAATTTAAGGGAAGGTATTAGGTTTCTGACACTTAGGTATTCATTCACTACAGTTGTGAGGGCTACATGTTATGAGTAGTGTTTTTTTTTTTAATACAGAAATTTATTGTAATTTACTTATGATTAATGGCTATTTTATTCATATTATATTAACTATTTAAAATTTAGATATTCACTAAATCCAGTTTGTAAATTCAAATTCTGCCTTTTGTTGATAGGTTTTCGATTGTTACGTCAGAACCCTTAATATATGCAGAATAATAAATTATACCTTATATGTAGTGCAATGATCTCTTGTCTTCTACTGAAAATCCCTTGACTTTTAATATATAACATTTAAAATCGTACGTTACATGCACTTTTTTGCAATATAACTTTATCTATATATATATATATATATATAAATGTTAACCCACGACCCCCGGAGCGGACGGCAGAGTCACTGCCCACTGCGCCAACGGGCCAGTCAAAAAGTATAAAAGGTTGATGTCTAATTCAGGATTAATTTAAGCCTAAGCGAACTGTTTTTTTAGTTTACATTTTTAAAGACGAAAGAGAAATAAAGCCCTGTCTGTTAGCGTACCGAATAGCTAACTATCGAAGTATCTGTTTTCACGTCACGTTAATGCTGATAAATAAAGGGAGCGGTGGATGTTTGCCAATAAGGTGTCTGTAGACTATATATTCTATCTATATAATTCACTGTTCAACATAAATGGAAATGATGACAAGATTTATGACTATAAAACCTCCGTAACATGTTTGTTAGGCAGTAAGTATATATAGGCAGACATATTTTTTTTCTGTCCCTCTAACATTAACGCCAGAGACTTTTTTTATCCTTTTATTTCATTTTTTTTCTATTGTTTTAATTTACATGGCTACGTCCACTTGGGACATACTACAATCTACTACATGCTAATTTATTACAATGGTCGACCATCGCGTACTTGGAATTCAATAAATAATTGACAGAATGAACTAGTTTGTAAGGGTTTTGCGATTTCCGAAGTCTTCCTTCTTGCATTACAATAGGTACAAAGAGTTTTTTTTTTGTTTTCAAAAGACCATTGGTTATGTTGTCTTTTTAGCACCTGAGAAGCCATCTACCCAAAATATCAAATTCTGGCTAAATTAATATGATTGGTAATTATGCCATTAGATTACTTTTAATAAAAATGCTTATTTTTGATTTATTTCTTCCGTTCTGGGAGGCTGACATTCTGCGCGAAACGTAACCCGGTTGCAGATAGGTTAGTAGCGTGCGCGAAAGCCTGCGCGATCGCCCTTGCCACTTCGCGATTTTTTTTTGTTTTTTTGCCGTCCGAGGTGTCGGATACGGTAACAGTGTCGCGAGATCAATGGTTTTTTACTCATCAAAAAAGCCCATGCACCTCAAATATTTTACTTCAAATCGAATGAAGTTTTATTCAAATATTTTAAAGGCCACTACCACTGGCTCGGAAAAGTCGGGCTACAAGAAGAATTAGCAAGAACATGTTAGTATTTTTGGTCTTCAAAAATCTTAGTCTAATATGACGTGTGCCGATAAAATATACCTCACGTCTGTAACAGACGTGTTTTGCGAATTTCAATCGCAAATTTATTACTTCCCGCGCGATATTCGGTTAGTTTTTCGTAAAAAAAAAATGTGAGCACGTTTTTGCATTAACGAACGTGATTATGCCACTCGGATGTACAACAATTTAATTGCTCGTATTCATAGCTTTGCAATCAATGAAAATAATCTATTATTATAGGTCTGTATTTTGCGAATCAGTTTTTTAAAGAGAAGTTACATTTTTATTTAATTTTACGTCAAATGCCTCCAGAGTTTCGGAAGCAATAATGACTTATAGCCCTAGTTTACCAAGACCCCATGGCGACGTCGGCGGTTACGTATCTAAACAATTCATATTAAAATTTAGGATAGGTAACTTACTTGGCGACGGTTTGGCGACTTCGCCAAATTAGAAAACTAGCCACGATTACTACTAGCTGCTCATTTGGCAACCGCAGATATCCATGGCGACATCGCCATGGCGTGTCAGTGAGGTAGGAGCCCTCTTTTTGCCTACAGGTTTATTTACTATTATTATTTTAACTCATTTCAGATGCAATCATGTTTCCATGATTGCAACAGGTTTTACCTATTTTAAGTATCAGCGACACAACTTAGAGTTAATATACACATGCAATGTAATGTTTCAGTGATGCACGTGTAAAAAATTTTTGAGAAATAAATTATCTTATCTTATATAATAATATATATTCACTTTATTATAAACCTTCCTCCCGAATGACTCGGTGTATTGATAAAAACCGCATTAAAATCCGTTGCCTAGTCAAAGAGATCTGAGTGGACTAGTACGGGAAGCGAATATTTTATAATAAGTAAATTATAAACGGTGTTCCGGTTAGAAAGGAGAACTGTCAGGTGCCTTTCGAAGCATATGTTTACGTCACAATTCACTTAATTATTTCTATCCACAACTCATATTACTACTCAAGCCTTTTCCTGGGCCTTGTTGCTTCCTCTGATTTCTCTCCAAGAATGCCACCGTCGTGGAATATGACCTCGGCTGAGCCTCTTCCATACAAGGTCGGCTATGATTGGTCCACGTCCCTTATTGGCTGGCACTTTGCATATTTAGTCCATTTACAGGCCTCCTTATTTACGTAATTCGAGAGACATTTTTAATATACAGAAATGTTACCTCTTTTTTGTAGTCTCCATGGAATACTGAGCTTGTTTATATTAACGCAAGTGAAGATTACTTATAGCCGCTACGAATGTATCAATTAATCGTTGCGAAAAATTGTGCAGTTTTACCTACATATACGTGTGTATGAAAAATCGATGTCGATTAATCTGCACAGTTTTATCAGTGCGTTTCGATCGCTCATTACTGAAATTCTTCACGGATCTCTAGAAACGTTCGATTAAACAGCACAGTTATTTTACATTGATTTATCGATACGTGTGTAGCGGCTATATGTAGTTAAATAATTGCGATAAAATGGTACAGTTTAATCAACAAGGATTTTTCATACAGACGTATCGAAAAAATTACGCAATTTAAACTAGACAGTTTTTCGCAACTATTTATCGATACGTGTGTGCCGGCTGTAAGTAATATTCACTAGCGTTGGTATAGACAGGTCTTGAAAAATATTTATTGGCGTTTCCAGTTGTGTTATCTCAATGTCAGGACAGGTGATGCCCGGTAAGCAACGTTAAGTGAATTAATTAGTGGGCGGCCCCGACATCGACCGATCGTGGGCCTCGATTGTCGCTTGTCCTACGTAATAAGGATATTTGTTAAGTGTCGTCTTGTTAGTCACACCTTTAAGAAAGAGCATACTCATTTCGGCTGGCTCATTGGCGCAGTGGGCAGTGACCCTGCCTTCTGCTTCGGGGGTCATGGGTTCGATTCCCACCTCGAGTCTGGGTGTATTATCCAAATGTATGAAATTATATATTTCTAAAAAAAATATTTGTGTATAACAGACGGCTGCTACCTATAACACAGACATTAAGTTGTCTACCTTAGGAACAGACGTACGTGTGTCATATAGTCCTGTATGTATTTATATTTCGCAAAGGCCGACAACGCACCTACGGTCCTTCTGGTGTTGCAGTTGTCCACGGGCGTCGGTAGTCACTTGTGTAAAAGCCGGCAGCTCGTTTGGCCCTTGTTATATAAATATAAAAAGAAAAATGTGTATTTTAATGCTTCCTTATCAATAAATAGATTATAATGTGTTATTGTCTCTTTCTGTCCTAATTTTATAATTGTTAACGCCTGCCGTCATTGAAAAGCAAAACTTTCAAGACCGTAGGATGCTACCGTATAATGTGGAATGTTTTACCAAAATAGGGTTGCATGAGGAACTAAACTACTTTGCTTAAATCCGCGAATGAATACGAGGGAAAATCGGTGTAATATGTATCACCCACATAATAATATGTATATGTAACACACGTATTGTCCAAATGAGACATATAGACAGGAAATTGCCCATGTCAAAAAAGTGCAAATGTATAAGTATAAGAAGTGGACGAAAATCATTCTTAGTCCATTTACCACCAAATTTATGTGCAAATATTGAGCAATTTAATAAATATTCGATTTTTGATCGATTAGTTTCTTAGATGGACGTTTATTTGTATATCACATGTTATACGCAATTTTTACGTAACCTACATTTTATAGGAATTTAAAAAACACGTTAAACGGTTTGTAGCATCTGAACAAATTAAACCCTCCACTTAAAGTACTGCTACCCTCTCCAAACCGCCTACATCATATTTTAGACACTGTCTGAACTTATTCAAGTATCAATAAGCCAGAAATTGAAGAAAACAGTCAAAACAATCATTTGTGGCTGATAACGTCATACGGGCGTTTTTTTTATCGTATGGCTGAAGATGCGACAGTTTTGTCCTGAAATATTTGTATGGCAGCCACCAGTGAAAGTTTGAAAAAATGATCGCCACAAGGAGACAATTAATTAAGCTGTCCTGACTCACAGATGGACAAAAGTTAGGTTTGCGACAAGTTCTATGTACACTTTCCTAGAATGTGTTTTTGGTTCTAATATTTTAACCCTCTATGCCATATTGCTGGCCCGTTGGCGCAGTGGACATTGACCCTGCCTTCCACTCCGTGAGTCGTGGGTTCGATTTCCGTGTCGTATGGGATATTATCTATATGTATGTATTTATATATTTCTACAAAACATATATTTGTTTATAACAGGCCCATGTTACACAGGAATTAAGTTGTCTACCTTAGGAATAGACGTCATTGTATCATATAGTACTGTATATATTTATTTATTGTACCTTCTTTCTTGAGCAGTTGCCGTTAAATTGTAGGTATCTTGGTACAATTTAATAAACAAAGTCTACAAAGAACAGGAGATAGCTGTATTAATGGTTTTTGCTATGTATGTATATATATAAAAAAAGACGGACTCATGATGATGATAACCATTATAAATATATACATAAATGTTAACTAAAAAACTGAAAACTATGTTAAAAATAGGTCATATTATGTTAGGCTATGTGATGTGGTAAGCAAAGTTTCTCGTATTACGGAAGGAACTGCTCAAGGATCAGTGCTGGGCCCCTTACAATTTATTGCTCGACTCGAAATTAGACGGCTTCAGCATTTTTGTAATCGCTCGGCTTCCGGCCGACATCAAGTGGCTGTAATTTCGTACGCTCCAAATATTACAATGGACGTATTCATTCTTTGGTAGTTGCATTTTAAAACTTTGTAATTCTACCCTCATCACCTCGATGTCCACAAACGTGCGATTCCCTTGGAACTTCTTACCTATTTTTTTTTTATAAGACAAGGGACACACGGACAGACGGTTCACCTAAGTGACACTGGCTTCGCGTGGCTCGATATTTCCGAATCAGTGGTAGCTTTTAAAATATTTGATGATTCAAAAGAGCTTGTAAAAGTGTAGCACACTCATTCCTTAAAGGCCGGAAAAGCATCTGCGAGCCCTCTGTGGTTTGCAGTTGTTCATGGGCGCCGGTAGTCACTTATGTGAATGTCGCCTACTCGTTTGCCCCTTCTTATATACATATATTTTTTTGTGTATGTATATATATATATATATATATATACAAGAAACTAGCTTTGTTGTTTTGATTTGCACGTGATGTCTTTGAAAAAATACCTTTGTATTCTGATGTGTACTCCATTCCTATTTCATTCTAGATAATATTTTAATACCAGGGTCCGCTTAGATTGTAGAGGATGTGGCCGTGGGGCGAGTTAAGATGACCGATTGCCATCTGACGTCATCCTTGGAACCCTCACGATTTCTACAACCTTACGACTAATATCACAAAGTGACATTAATCGGGTCCCACTGTTTTACGTGTCTTCCGAATGACGGAGGAGGTCGGATATCAAATATAAACCAGTGCTAGAATTGGTCACCCATCTATTACCCGGTCGCAGCCAGAGCAACTTAACTTACCGATCGACTCAAATGGCGACCACTGATTAGGCCACGACCTCCTCGTAAGAAAACATTAACAGTAATTTTTATAATAAGGTAGTTGCCATTAGGATTTAATTTTGTTCTAGTTAGTTGATAGAGGTTTAAGCATTACAGGAATCAAGTGGAATTAATAAAATATGTCAGATTGTTTAATATTTTGAAAATATAAGTCAAATGAAAGACAAATCACATAACACCGAAAAGCAACACGCATGACGTCACATCTTGCCAAACAAAGTTCAAACACGCTCAAAACACAGCTGTTTGTTTTGTAAGACGTTATGTCAAAAGGACGTTATGTTAGTTCAGAGCATTTTGGCGCTATATTTTCAATGAATTTATAAAAACGCAAAAACATTGTTTTTCGCTGAAATATTTATATTTTAGGTTTAGGTGACTGCAAGGTACAATATTCACAAACCAACCAAATAGCCTATTGAAAGAAGATACATTAAAAATCCTTGTTAACACAATTACTGATAAATCTAGATACATTAAAAACTTAAATATCCAAAAAAAATGTTGGGCTAAGTTATCTTCTTTTTTATTTGTCTTCCGTGTAAATCTAGTGAACTGCGTTTTAAAAAGTGTGTTCCTAGGAGCTGGACAACCCGCACTATCCCACAATCAACAGCGTGATAGAGCGCGTCACCAACGAGCTGAAGCTGATCCTGAAGAAGGACTTCAACAAGAAGATGATCGAGAGCACCGCCTTCAAGAACTTCGAGATGTGGTGGGACGAGCAGAGCAGGAAGACACGCCAGAGCACCAAGACCTTCAAAGAAGACGCCCCGCAGCCGCTTCAAGTAAGTCTAGCTTTTTCCCCCCTAAAATCATTTCTTTTATTCCATATTTTTCTTGGAAATTCTTTTTTTTTTTAATTAAAAAGTGTAACTAACTTCAAACTAAAAATTTCTTTTGCAATTTAAAAGTGCTTGTAAGAGTCTACTGTAGTCATATACAGTAATCCTCCCTATAACACGGTGCTCTTATAACGCATTAATATTATTCTCTAATATACATATTATATTACGTGCTTTCGAGGCCGTACAAGCGTGTTTTACGAGAATAATCCCACAACCCGTTTTCCTATAACATGGAATAAACCTACCGTGTTATATAGGGGATTACAGTAGATAACAAAATTTCTTGAATATGACTAACATGGTTTTATGCAAAAAGTACTTAGAATTGGTCTTCAAGATACAGGGAATCTTCTTCTCTACAATTTAACATTAAAAGTTTATTCCGACGATACGCTTTTTCGTTAAATTGCAAGGTCTATCATCACATTTGTAACCATTTGCAGGACATCTCTAACAAGAAAGAGGAGGCGGTGGACTCTATAAAGTCAATTATGGAGTCTCGGGAGCTCGGTCTAGATCTGGGCGGCTACGGAGTGGGCATCGGGCTGGGTCTACGTGCAGCTATACCGAAGATGCCCAGTTTTAGGAAAAGAAAGATACCTTCCCCCGTGGTCATGGACGAAGACTCGTCCAAGCGGCTTAGTGATCAGGTAAAGATAGTTGTAATTATTTATCAATCAATGTAACAAACTTTTCGATATTGTCTAGCTGTTCATTATATCTAGAATTGTTTAAAAAACAGTTAAAAAGCATTTTTAACCGCGCTTTAAAAAACAATCAAATAGACCATATTATGAATTCCCAAGTTTGCATTCACACGACAGCGCTTTTATAACGCGACGCATTTTGGATGACAGCTCTTAGGTAAAGAAAATGTTGCTTAGGGCTATTGTTAGAAATTAACGTAATGAATAACGAGCAAAAATAAACCTTTTAACTAATTGACGTGCAAACAATATTCGACCTTAGCGTGGCAACCCAATTTCTTGGTCGACTATACAATGTACATTAACGTTATAATTTAGTAGTAGTTTCTGTAACGACTAAATTTACCAAATATTTTTAGCTATATGAAATGATAATGTTTTCTAGGAGGAAATCGTTCAAAATTCGGATGAAGAAAAAGAAGTACCTACCAGTCCAAGAAATAGAACGACAGGATCATATTTATCAACGGGCAGAAGACGGCAATCCACCAGTTCTTCGAGGTAAGATAGTTAAAATATTGAATACTGGTTGTTCCCCGCGACTTTGTTCGCATAAATGTTCATTTAACAGGCGAGACCCTTAGTCCTCCTTAATTCGGCCCTATCGCAAAATCCGTTTTTAGCGGACGTCTATGGCCTTAAAGGCGGATTTAAAACTTTAACCATATCTAACATAGCGCTATTGGGGCTGGAGTCTGGTAGTAACAAAATTTTTCCCAAATTTTCTTCTGATTAATCTCACGGTCAGTGAACTTTATTGGAGTAAAAAAATTACGAAACACTGATCTATATAATACTAATATTTGAATCGAAAACTTTCGGTACCATTTTACGAAAATTGCGCTGACGGAGGAGTATGAAATTTGGAACAATTATAGTTTTTATAGAGGATGGTTGCAACATTAAGTTATTAAAACAAAGCCTCACACACACACCAATGCCACACGATTTAAACACACATGTATACATATTACTATAAAATTGTGCCACAGCGTGCTCATGACGACCGTATATATAGCAATTGTCGAATATAACGATGTCGTTGTACAAAGAATTAAACTTTTTTTTAAAACATATAGTACGCAAAAGTAATGATTTGTGGCCGAATTTCGACCAGTCGGCAAACTCTAGTTTTTATAAATATCGTATCGTAAACAGGTCGTCATCGTCGTCGTCGTCGCGATCATCGTGGTCGGGGTCGGAGAGGTCGGCGCGTTCGGAGCACTCTGTGCGCAAAGGGACCGCGCCCCGAATATACTCCGACACGGACGACTCCGAACCGGAGTTGGACGAGGCTGAGGTAGGTTCTGATGACGAGGCTGTTTGAAGGTATTTAAAGACATGTTCAATACTTTTTACGTTTGAATACGTATATATTTTTTTCACTATATCAACATATATTTTATATATATATGTATAGCGTTTTTAAGGGAAAATCAATATTTTACATACTTGTAGTGTCCTGGTCCTTCGAGCCGGATTATTTTCTAAATTCCAACTCCTACGTACATTTTTTTGTTTTCTTTTAATAAGCTATTTTGTTTTTATTATTCCCAGTTCAAGGTGGTATCGAATAAGGAAAGGCTAAGAAGGGTGTATTCATCGTCATCCGATAGCGAAGAAGAACAACGGAGAAGAGGTATATATTTTAATTTAATTTTTTCATACATTACTCTGTGGAAACTGTAATTTAAATATAATCTTTTGTTTTCGTTGTAGAAAAAACGCCAATACCTCCAGTGGAAGCATCGGACGATCGCCTCGGATCTCCAATTCTCTCTCCAGAAGAAGAGCATAGAGATTTGTTGTTAGATCGGGTTTACTCAGATTCTGAAGAAGAGAGGGAATACCAGGTACATACTGACCAAGATTTACGTAGCAGTAATGAAATGCAATATAACTTCTAGGTTACCCATAAATAATGTCTAGAATTTTACGATATTTTGGCTACCCGTCCCCGTCCATGTCAGAGGTTGTCATATTTTCGAAACCCTCTCTCCTTGATGGGACATCACATATTTTAATTGCTATGTATGTGTTATAAATAATCAAAAAAAACTGCACTTTCAATTATTTAAAAAAAAAATAATAGTTTTAAGTGTATAACGTCCCAAACCTTTTAACGCCTCCCCCTGCCCGTTGTCAACAAGAAAAGAACGTACTCATTTCTCAAAGGGTTGCAACGCATCTGTGTACCCTCTGGTGTTGCAGTTGTCCATGGGCGTCGGTAGTCACTTAGGAAAACCACCTCCCGTTTGCCCCTTGTTTTATAAAAACAAAAATACAATGAATTGAACTTTGGTACTTAACCGGGACAACCCTACGAAGAAGAAGCAGGTTTCACCATTGACTAATGCTGACCTCCTCATAAACAAGTACCAGCTATCGTTGGATCACCCGGCGCCTATTCGAAGCTACACCGCGGTCGTGCCCGCTCTCCCTTGCAAGCGGCTTGACTTGATTGGCCTTGCATCTAACAAATCTGGAACCAACTCCATGGAGCTCAAGATGTGCGCCTTGGAGACCATTAACACCAGATACCCGCCGAGTGTATGGCTCCACATTTACACTGACGGCTCATACCTGCCTGAAACAGGAGGAACAGGGGCGGGATGGTATTGCTGCCTGTTCAAAGACTCGTTTGCAGTTGGAAGGAATGCCAGCAACTACGATGGTGAGGTGTGCGCAGTGCACGAAGCTTCTGGGCAACTAATGGCCAACAACCTTGTCCCAGGAAAGGTTGTCTTGCTCATCGACTCCCAAGCTGCAATAACCGCACTTGCCAGCAATGCTCCCACCGACTGCTCCAGGACTGTGGAATGTCGGTCCAGGCTGGCGGATCTCATCATATCCGGCTGGACAGTAACCTTACAGTGGGTGCCCGGCCACGTGGGAATTGCTGGCAACGAAAGAGCCGATGTTAAGGCCAAGCAGGGCTTTGTAAGATAAATCTATTGTCAGAAATATCTAAATGAGAAGCGATTATCCTTTCCCAAAAAATAATTCAATTCGATTCTGTTATTTCCCGAGCGAATTTATCATCCCCTTGAGAACAATTTTATCACAAGAGGAAACGAAGCGTAAACTGTGTCACTCAATCGAGCCTTATTTTAGTTCAAAGGGGGCTTTTATAAAAACTCTTGACCTCCAGCGAACAGTGGGAACCTTGCTTTTATTTAATTACCAAATACGGCGGTGCCTTCGACGCTTTCGTTACTTAAAATGACGGATAAAAGTTCAAGATCACCTTTTGCAAGTCTTTACTAGAATTTTGATACTTAAGTCACGTGTAAGTTCATAATTCAAAGGCCAGCAACGCATCTACTAGAAGTAATGCCATTATCCATTGGCGTTGCTTAATTATATATTAAAAAAAGTTTAAATGTTAAAAAGCACTGTCTTCGACATTGACGGTACACAATTCCAAACCTCAATGCCTCTTTGTGATTCAAGAGTGAGACATAAAATGTCACAGAATCGATACACGTGTTTGAATCACAGAAAGCGCTTTACGATTTCCTCTTAAAGATTTTATTTGGGTCATCTTCTGCGTCTTGGCAACAATGTATATAAGTAATTTGTATTATCTAATTAATTCAATGAACTTTTTCTTAATTTTTATTGGAAACTTTTTTTATTTGATTTTGAAATGATCAAATGATAGATGCAAGAAATTAATTTTGAACGACAACAATTTTGTCTTGTTGTTGGCTCAAAATACATCCAAATTATAAAATATATATTTTTCAATTGTACAATAAGAAAAATTCAAAATAAATTATTATTTAAGCAATTACCATTCTACTCATAAATAACAATATGACTTACTATGAGTCCAGTTAGGTCTTCATATGCTTGTTTTAATTTACACTCACTTATAGACATCAATTTACTATCAGTGTCCAGGCATATCATGCAAACCTGAAATATTTTTAATTGTGATATAAACAAAATAATTTATTTGAACTCTTAACACTTAATTAGATTCTTACATGTAACTTAATTTTCTTATTGGTGCTAACCTACACAAATAGGTTACTGCTCTCATTTAGGAAAAACTTTGTATATTAGAGGGTAAATTCAGTAGACAGGTTGTCTAAGTTGTGCACATAGAAAACTGCACTACCGGAAGGTTCCCAGACTACAATGGCCGATGGTTTTGGGAAAAAATATGATTCATTCCATTGTATTTCTTACGCCAAGCATTACAAAAGGCGAACGGTGTCCTTTATATAAGGTTAATCTTCGTGACATTTACTAAGTTTACTGTCACGAACGAAACGATTTGACCAAAAGAAATTCGGTAAAAATGATATCGCAATATTTATTGTGTACTAGCCAATAGCAGATTTCCGTGACTTCGTCTATGACCTACGCTATTTAATTATTTGGCTTTATATATTTTTAACTGGAGAACTCGACAGATGTTGTCTTGCCCTAATTTAGGCTCGTGTCTTATTAGCTACTTAATAAATCTCCTTTATGTCTTTTCCACAAAAAGTGTCACTGACTGAATGTTTTATCAAACGATATTTTTACAGGGCCTGTTAGTCAAAGATATAATAAGTTGGAACGTCATCTATTTGAAGTATAGACTAAATCTGCATTTTTTGTATTTCTCTTTTGCATTTTATTTTTGTACTTATCTTTAGATTTTTGCTTTATTTCTTTTCCTTTAAACCTTTCCTAAAAAAGGGGAATGCGACATAATCTAAGTCCGTCCAACGGTTTCCGAGTTTTAAAGTGTTCTCATGTGATATTTCATAGCACCTGAGTGTATATAGATAGCTAAAGATATTTCAGTGATGACAGTTTCAATGAATTTAATTTTTTGTTTAAGTTTAATGTTACTTGTGACTTTATGAATGTAAGTATAAAAATGTATATTCTCAGATGTCATAAATTAAATGGGAAAATCTCTATTAAAAATTGGTCTAAAAACGATGCACGTTGTAACAGCGGTCAATACGCTAATCAAATTTTGAAAATTTAAGCATAACCGCCTACGTAAATCGATTCCAGTAATATTTTAAAATGAAATTAAAAATCTTACCTTTATAAGTAACTTGTTTTATATAAGAAAATTCGAAAGTCTGATAGTATCTGTTTTTAACAATATTCTTAGCGTTATTCGTGTGCCATTACTGTGCATAAACAGTAGATTGTATTATGGAGGGAGCAAAAAGCCCTTTTGTTGCACTGATCTGATGCGGCGCGGATAGTAGACATTATTTTTTAAAGAAACTATCTTAAGTAGAGATAAATTGCAAATATTTAAATGTGATCTTACTTCCTTAATTAAGCAAAATGACGCGTACGTATGGAGAGTCCAAAGATCGCTCTGCATTGTAGATGTAGTACATTTCATGAAACTTTTTAGCAACAATGCTAGTTTGTTTTATTCCTAAATGTATGTTGACTTGATCTTTGATTTAAGTTTAATTGTTTAGGATTTTATGGTCATTATGTAAATATGAGTTCACAGCAATATAAATCATTGTTACAGTACAAATTGCTTAATATTCTGGCATTGGGTGAATGATAAGATAATACTTTTTTATTTGAAGACTTGACACAATAAATAAACAAAAAAGTACTGTGAAATAAATTGAAACTTTTAGACATGCGTATAAGGAGACTATGAACACATCTATGAAATTTATAAAATTGGTGATTTAACTTAAGCTCGTTATTAATAAAGTAATTAAGGAAAATCTCCTTGATTTATTAAACACTGAGTAACTAAAAGGAAGTGTTTTACATTTTATGCTTATGTTTCTGTGAATGGTTATGATAATACTTGTTACCGTAACGTAACATTAATACAAAAATATTAGAATAGTTAAATCAAGAAAGAAACTGAAAAATCTCTTCCGTTTTATTATTTAGAGTGAAGTCAACCGTTTGTCAAGAATGAGGTGCCTATGTCCAGTTAAGAATTACTAATTTATCTGTCAATTGTGATTGTTATGTCATTAGAGGAATTAGTAAAGGAACGGAAAATAAGAATTATTGAATAGATAACTAATGTGAAAGATAAATAGTTGTGCGGCGGAGTCCAACCAGTATTATGTAGCGTAAACATAATCCAGTTCTATAATATTCTAATAAAAACGTTAACAGTGATTGGCGCTCTTTTACAGTATATACAACTTAAAGTAAATAAATATATATGAAAATATATTTTTTGTACAAATTTTAATTTTTGATAATTAAATGTAGGTTAAGGAAGTTTAAATATAAAGTATAGATTATAAGAATGAATTATTAATAACATATAAATTAACATAATATTTTTTTACATTGCTTAATAATAATAATATAATAATTATTATGTCGGTTAGGTTACCGACATATGCTCATTCGTTTTTAAAATAATATAATTGGGTTTTTTGTGATAAATAAGTTTTAATAAACTACGAATATATAATATATTATATATATAATATATATGTCATAACTTTTAATGCCATAATGAGCGCTAACAAAAAATATAGTAAATGTTCTAATTTTTATACCACTTATAATTAAAGTGAGTACAAAGGAATTTGAAAATATTATTTTCAAAGCAGACTATTACATACGAAATCACTGAAGGTGGTCGAAAAAATTTTGCTTTGCGTGTTGAGATTTGTACCTTCCTGCTTTTATTTCTGTTTCTAATTTAGACTTATCTGTTAAAATTTTATATATTTTCAATTAGCAGAACAGGAAGCTTTCTACAATAGTTGTAAATTGTTGTTATAGAGTAAACGATGATCAGGAGCCAATTATTGCCGTTACGACAACATTGGAGGACACATACGCTCATTATCCTGGAGTAATGCTATTGTCGTGAGTACATACATACATTACTTACCATCTAAAAAAAACTCCTTTTTAATCCCTAAAAGCTTTCATAACTATGATATTAAGTATTGGCGATTTTATAATACATATTTACAAAATCATTCTTCTTTTTATTGTTATTATCTATATTTATTTAACATACTTATTCGAAATATATTATTATTATGCTAATCGTTATTTGTATTCGAAATATGCGTAAACTTAAAAAAATATTAACTTATTAAAAGTAAAGTATTGTCTATTGCTTTTATTACTGTTTATACAATTATTTTCTTATAATTTTTTGTGTCTTCTTTCAAATTAGTTTATCGCCTTGCAGTTGGAGATTCATGTCGTTGAACAATTTATACAGGTCTGTCATGTAAGCTATATCATTTTTTGATGTTATGAGCTTGTCGTGCAATTCTGTATCTTTAGTTTCCAAGAACTCTATAACAGAGTCAAACAGGTTGTAAAATCGAGTCAGACATTGCCTCTTGATAGCCAACGAACTTCAGTATGAAACAACAAACGGTTGAAATCCTCGTCATTAGTAACACAGCGCTGATGAAATAATCTATCATTCAGAGAACTGTTGCGGATTTTATTGACTGCTTTGATGACATGTTGCAGTGATTGAAATAGTTTTTCACTTAAGTTTCTAGCAACTAAATGTTGTCTATGAATAACGCAATGTACACCAAGGACATCTGGAATTTTATTTTTTAAGTACGCTATGAAGCCTTTATGGCACCCTGTCATAGCCGGAGCGCCATCCGTAGCAACTGAAATAATATTTTTCAAAGGAATCTCTTTCTCATCGCAAAACTTTTCCAATGTATTGAATATGGTTTCACCTTTTGTATCGGTCTCTAAATTTCTAGCAAATAATAGTTCTTCACATATTTTCTCATCTTTAATAAACACGTAAAACAGTGGGACCCGATTAATGTCACTTTGTGATATTAATCGTAAGGTTGTAAAGATCGTGGGGGTTCCGAGGATGACGTCAGATGGCAAGCGGTCATCTTAACTCGCCCCGCAGCCAAATCTGCAATCTAATCGGACCCTGGTACTTAATCGGGATAACGCTAGGAAGAAGAAGAAGAAGTTGACCAAGAAATTGGTTTTCCAAGCTAAGATCGACTTTCGTTTGCACGTCAATTTGTTAAAACGTTAATTTTTGCTTGTTATACATTACGTTAATTTCTAACAATAACCCTAACAAATTTTTCTTTAAGTAGAAACTACCATCTAAAATGGTAAAGCACTTTCTTCGTAGACTATACAATGATCATGATAGACAATAAAACTGGGTAATCATTGATTGATCGCAATATAACGTTATATTTTAGCTCAATTGATAACTACTCTGTTATCTTCTTGGAGCATCCAGAAGTGTTGCTCTCATCATCCCATTTCTCACACGAAAAGAAGACAGTCATATACACCTCCGGTTTCTGCGGATATTCAACAAGCCCCGACATCATGGCAGTAATAGGGGCGTATCTAGAAGTGAACAACTCAGCCAAATCTGGTATGATCCTACTAGTGCGGCTTTAGATGTTCTTTCTAGTAATGAACTTATGATAGTTCTTGACAAACCAAGGTCTTTTAGTAGGTTGTATAGGGATTTAGCTGGTATACCCCTTGCTCCTACCTCTAATACGTAATATTTATTTTTACGTATTACATAAGGCTGAGGCTATAGTGTAATTCTAATTCTATAGGCGAATTGCATCTGTAAAATTTGAACTTTGCAGATTGTTGTATGGGGGCGTCGATATGTATTACGTATCGCACTCGGGCCGCAGCATTATAGTCGCATCACCCTGTCAAAACATCCGAACACAATAGACTTATTGAGTTATTGCCATATTTTATAAACAAGGAATATATTATAAGATATTACAATGGCTCGGTCCACGATATAAAATCTGCCTGATGTTTAATAATAAAAATTTAATAACAATAGTTTCTATCCGTCCGTTTCCTTATAATGAATTTGTATAAACGTTTTCGTTTGTTGTTTTACGTAACACTTTACGCAATAACGCCAAACTTGTCCATCTAGAGACGTCTTTATTAAATGATGAGCTGGAGTTATTTTGTGAAAAGATATCATTTCTTAGCTACTTACCGTTAAAGGTCATTGCTCTCCTCAATTATTGTACTTATCACTTGCAGTAATACCCATACAAAATCAAATAAATAGATAGATACTACCACAGAGATCCTTTGTTCCATTCCAGATACTGTAAGTATCTTTTACAATCTATAAAATTTGCTGCTAAACGCTAAAAATCTTACTGCGTCATAATAAAGTATCAAAAACGATTCCAGGGGTTCTATAATTCAGTCTTTTCTATCCATAAATAGCGATCGATCTGCATGGCTTCATCGAATGTATTTTAAAATTTTTTTTTTTTATAATTAAGAGCTTGCGTGTTCATATGTATTAGTATGTTGTTAAGGAGTATTGAGCCACCTAAATACTACAACTGGAATTACGTCCAAACCGATAAATCAAAAGCAATTAGTACCCCAGACTGCCGTAACGTTAAATGTGTGTCTAACATAATGTTTCATTTCTGTTTCAGGTTATTCGTTGTAAGCTTGATTATCGTGTTATCAAGTATTGACACACCGGTAGTGTCGTTCACGCTCCATCGCACCCCGGCAAGGGGCAATTACAACCGAGATCTTGCCCAAGAAGAGAGTATAATTCGAGAGTATAAAAGAGATCCAAGAGGACTAAGTAATTTAGAGCCAATTTTAAAGAGGCCATTGAACTCGAAACTCGGAGAAGAAAATGTTACACAATCAGAATTTATAAATACACATACAAATATATACAACAGAACAGAGTACACAAATATAGATACAACAGAAATTTCTGACAAACCTGGATCAGACGATCAAAATACAACTTCTGAGTCGGAGGTCGCAAGTTCTAATTATGGTTTAATAACAACGGAATTACAAACCACTACAAATATTATCGATTTACAACCTAAAATAACCACAAAAGTCACACTGGATCCAAATCAAACAACTAGTAAAATGGATGTGCCAACTTCGCCCCAAGTAACTGACATATCAACTTCAAACAATATTAACGTCAACACTGAAATACCAATCGTAACGACTGAATCTTATACATATACTGATGTAAAGGAACTAGCTGTAACGACAACGACTAATAAATATGATCTTGAAGAAGCAAAGGAACATAGAATTACAACTAAAGGAAAGCAATTCAAAAAACCTATAACATTATCTAGCACAATACGTACTCCAGACTATAATAAGCAATTGATAATGAAAATAGACAAACCTGAAACTACAACCATCTACAAATTACGAACTATTCCTAAGTGGAAAAAGTATACAACGATTCAGAGACTACGAACGCCATATTCGCCCGAAGAAAAAATCTACGATAAACGTTTGAAAGGCAAAAATATATCTAAAGAAATATTCAACGATAGCGGCAATAAATATATAAATAAGCATGATGAAGAAAATAAAGGAAGTCCTAAAAAAGAAAAAATGATTAATGCGGAAACTAAACAAAGATACTCATTAAAAGATACTGTTACGTCTGATATACCATCTCTTGAACAATTAAAAAATGACCTTCTTTCATCAACTTTAAAACTACAAACATTCGAGAGAAATATTATAAACGCGTCCACAGTTGAACCACATACGGCTTCTAGTCAACTCGGAACTTTAAATAATTTAACTACATCCACAACAACTACCACTAAATGGGAAATCATTGAATCGCAGCGAGCTGGGTTTTTGAATTTGTTAGCAGATAATGTACCTACGGATAAAACTTATGGAAGTGAAATTTCTGAATTTAAAGTTAGTGGTAAAGAACCACTGCGATCAATGTTCGACGCCGACATCTCCCATATTGATATTTTAGAAGATAAAGTCGGGAGTAAAGCGGAATCTCAAAGTATTTTAGTAAGTAGTCAAATGGTAAATATAAATGCAATGTTATATATAACAGTGCATAAAATATTATTTAAATATAGTACGCATTGTATGCAAGGCACAATTTAAATAATAATATAGTACGCAATTCTTGTTTTCTATGATATTTATCATATTAGATATTTTATATGATACCGTAAATTTAAAGTGTTACATATTTTTCAGAGCGAAGACGCCATTAAAGAGGAACTATTGAAAGAGGCATTAATTAACGATCACTTAGAAAATGTTCAGCGTCAACAGGATGAAAACAAAAACGATAAACACTTTGTGATAGAAACTCCTACGATAAAAGCTGAGATTTCTGAACTGAATTCCACTCTAGATGACAATCTAAGTGTTAAACCAATAGCCTTCGATAAAACAAAAAATACTTCATTATATGTAGTCAACCCAAATTATAAACCACTGAAGAAGATAGAAGTCTTGCCGCCTAAGCCTTTTGTAAGAGATCCGGACGACAACAGTTGGAGAAATGAGAGTTTAAGCTCTTTAGGAATCGTTTTTAAGCCAAAAAATTCTTCTAAGCCTTTCACTCAAGTCTTGAAAAATAAGACAGAGGCCGAATGGAACAATTTAACAGAGAGGGACAGCAAAAATGATATTCCTGTTTTACGAGAGCGATTACAGAAGATGACCGAAAAGAGGAAGTCTAAACGAAAGAAATTTGACTCATTCGGTAACGTCGTTTATTTCGATTACGAAGAAAATAGCGCCGAAAATGCAACCGTTTCAGCCGAGGAACTTACAAAAACGACATCTTTACCATTCCCAACAGGCGTAGACGAAATCTTAAACAGGACATTCATCACATTGACCACCAATGTGACCACCACACCGACAACCAACTCAACGACCACCGTCGTGGTGGTTACCGCGTCGCCGCACACAACCGACACTCCACGTGCGACTTCGAAGTTTAAAAAGTTCTTTAATATCGAGTACTACGACACCACCGACGAGGACGACACCGAGTATCTCAACATGGCCAAGATAGACCTCAAAAAATTTACCACCCCTCCCACTACTACGACAAAGACTACCCCATTGTTCGTCTCCGTGCCGGCACCCACTACGCCCGCCTGGCTAAATAGACTCACCAAGCTTCCTCCTACATTCCCACCCGAAAGAAAAGCTACCGTTCAGCACTTTCCACCCTTGACGACGCAAAAAGTGAACATCAACGACTACGACACCAATTTTAAATATAAGATCGAATCGTTCACGACGGAATCCGTGATACCGAAAAACACTCTACCACCGTCGGAAAACACAACCCCCAACCCGATATTCGCGAACACCGTAGATTATATCGAACCGCAGAAGGACGTCGCGAGCAACTTCGAAGCGACTCCGCCAAACTTTGACGGGGATTCAATTTTGGCTCGGCCCCCGGCGACGGCCGACGCGGCCTTCGCGGCTCCCGGCAGCGACGGAAACTTCGACCGAGGATCCTTCCTAATAAATAACTACCGGGACTTCCTCAGCGGGGCGGCGCGGGACACCGAGTTCGGGCCCTTCACGAAGACGCTCGTCCACGGGGGCACGAGGGGCGCCCACGAGGCCGAGACGGCGAAGACCAAACTGAACATCGACGAGGCGTACGACTACGAGGCGCAGTTCAGTATATTACTTTGAGATATATGCTTAATATTTTTGTCACCATTCTGGTTAAACTTTTTAAAATGCTTGAGTTGGCATGTTACCTATAACACAGGCATTAAGTTGTCTACCTTAGGAACAGACGTCCGTGTGTCATATAGTCCTGTATATTATTTATTTTATTAACAGTTTCACGCGGACGTAGTCGTGGAAAGTAGCTACTATATAATATATACTAAGACGTGAGAATGACTTTTAATACATCTTTTATCAATCATAGATAATATGCAAACAAATCAAACCACTTTGCTAAATCACTGTTATGACAAAAATCAAGATAAGTTAACATCGAATAATTTTATTTCATAATAAAAATGGCCAAGAGCGTGTCAAAATACGATAGAACGGTTCCGTATCTGATAGGCGATAAAGTTATTTGTTATATAACTTCTAAAGTTTAATTTCTTTTTTAATTTTTTTTTTATTCACTCAGTGCAACATAAACCACAGCCGGCTTTTCCTGTACACTGCTGATTCTTAAACTGATCCAGTTATAATCTGATTTCTCTCAAAATGTTATTCCTAGTGAGTTTTTAGTATTTCATATCAACTTGGAAATGCATGCAGCTGTATTCCACCACAGGACATCTCGCCAGAATCTGAAATTTCACCCTCACCACCTTGATGTCCTAAAATCCACGTATATTCTAAGGAGTGATTTTTTTATAATAATTAAAAATGCGATGGCAAAGCGCACACGAAACAATAAGAATATCATATAAGATCAAAGATAAGGATATGTTCATAATTAAATTATCCCAAATTAGCATAAACATCACAAAATTAATTAAATTTTGCCAAAAATGATTTCGACTCCATTCAAATCGCACCGGAAGGTGGCAAAGTCGATGTGACCAAGACGGTTTTTACAAGAAACAAAACTGACCTATTTAGGGGTTTCTGTAATGTAAATACCAGCTTAAATTTGTAATCATACGTAAAAATTAATTACGTCTTTCCAAAATTAATTATTAAAAAGCAGGGAAAAATTACCTTTACATTGAAATGAATTATATATAGACAAATTCTTAGTTTAAGCAGAACATTTGTGTAGTGTATTTAAGCTATACTTCGTCTATTGAAGTTATGGATTTATTCAAATTACTCTTTCTCTAATAAACGCTACACGCGTTTCGATAAATCGTTGCGAAAAAACTGCACAGTTTTAACTGTACAATGTTTTCGCAACGGTTTATCGATACCTGTGTACCAGGGAAGAGTATAAAAGTACAAGCCTTAGTGTTATATGGGACCACCTCTATGGTTTACCCAACTAAAAAAGAATCATCAAAATCTGTTCATAAATGGCGGAGTAATCGAAGTCGAGAAACTCGTCCTTCTTTCGATGTCGCTTCGGTAAAAATAAATTTAAATTTGTATTTATGAAAGGAAAGTCTGGTTATCAATATGGCATAGTTTAGTTTTAGCATCGTTAAAAGTTTTTGAATTTTTCATCAAGTATCAAAGGCTTTGGGTAGAAGGCTTCTTTCTTTACAGGACGTCGAGACGGCAGGCGCAAAATTCCTTTTGTTTTTTAACGCTGAAAAGTGACGAAGTTTACTGACCTTACAAAACAAAATTGAAGTTACCTTCATTCACCAAATCATGCTTTTTTTAATTACTATAAAAATGACCAAAAGCGTCAAGACGCGCTTATATAGAAGTGTGGCGTATCTGATACGCTATAAACAAATTTGTTAAATAACTTCAAAAGTTGTTGTCCAATTTCGTTCAGAATAATTTTCCTCGTGAGTTTTTAGCATGTTCTATCAACGTTGAAAATTTCAAATCCCTACGTGTAATAGTTTGGAAATGCTAGGGGGGGATGACCACTTTACAGGCAGTACAACTATAACTTCGAATATTAAGAACTAAATATAGAATAAAGTCAAATCCATGGGAGCCTAAAATGTAGGCTTTATCCCTTTCCTTTATTTCTGTCTATCTAATCAGAGGTAGCGCCACGCTTGCAGTCATTTTGGTCTTCAGCCGAATTGGTTTGGCGCGTCCGGGTACCAGTACCTGTTTCTCACATAAGATCGGCGTGAAGTGGCCTAATCAAACAAACAACTAAACAAATGTAATGGAGCAACTGACGTCTTTGGAGACACGGGATCAATCTTCAGTAAAAACATACTAACTTTTTTCAATAAACTTAGCGATAAATAATATATATGAATAATAAAATTAACTTATTTGACTTACCATTAGCTTTAGTGTGACCTACCTTATCTTAACATAATTTAACTTAACAAGTAAACTTAAATTGTTTTACTTAATATTAGCTTTTATACTATCACTATATTTTTTTTTACCTTATTATTTTGAATGTGGTCTTTACCTTAATATAGTTGTACAATCAGTTAATTTCGTTATTATGTATGTTCTTTTTATGTACGTGTTATTGTACCAACTGCTGGTGAACCTTTTTAAATAAAATAAAAAAGTATTCCGATCGCTTTTAACGAATGCTCGACGAATTTGTTAGCTTTCGTGTTTGAAGCTTCATTGGAAGCTAAGGAAAGGAAGGAAGCTTTTGCTAAGGAAGGAATTTAGTTTATTCCATGCATTGTGAAATGTTTGTAGTGCAAATGTGTCATTCACTATGCATATGTATTTAGAACTGTCTATTTTAGAAGTGAAATTTTAATACATTTGGAACTGTCTATAGAATTTAAATTGTTAAATGTAATTATTGGCATAGGATATTTATATCTATACAAATATATAAAGCTGAAGAGCTTGTTTATTTGCTTGAACGCGTTAATCTCAGGAACTACTGGTCAGATTTGAAAAATTGATTCAATGTTACATAGCCCATTTATTGAGATAGTCTATAGGATCATCACGTTAAAGTTTTTATTTGCGATTATTGAGTGATCATTATAAAAGACATGCTGTGCCCGCGACTTCGAATGCTTGAAATTAGGTAAAAAAATAATAGATTCAATTTTAGCGTAATGATATAAAGCCTACAGCCTTCCTGGGTCCGCTATCTAACATTGAAAGAATTTTTGAAATCGGATCAGTAGTTCCTGAGATTAGAGCAATGGCGGGAATTAGGGCTTTTATCTGTCAACTGTCAATTGTTATTGTTATGTTATTAGAGTAAAGGAAGTAAAATAAAAATTATTGAATAGACTAATAATCTGAAAGCTAAATAATTTTATTAGTCCAGCCAGTATGACATAGCGTAAACATATTCTAGTTGTATAATATTCTAATAAAAACGTTAACAGCAATTGACTCTCTTTTTAGAAATATAAACATTTGCATAGATGCAATATGATTTTTCGTCTACCAAAAGCTCAGCCACATAAAATTAGATTGCTCCAACCCAAAATAACATTCCGGACTGCATCCAGTAAATGACGTTCAAAGCGAAGTATTACAGAAGATTTAACGAAACGAAGTCTCCTGAATGCGGAGCGCGAATGAATTTTTATACGGAATTATATTTCAGTATTGCGACTTGTGAAAAAAAAGTTTTGATTTTCTAAATAAATTATTTGAAAACTGAAAAAAAAATGAGAAATCGTTTATTATTCCACAGATTAAAAAAATCGGAAATGGTGTAATCGTAGTAGCGTAAGTAAAAGTCGTGTCAGAAGTTACAGATGCGTTCTGAGTCAAGATTCCTCAATAAATAAAAATGACACCAGCTGAATCAATTAACCTGACGTTATTTGAAATCCAACATGGCCGACAAATAAAGCAAAATAAGTGAATAAAAATAAAACCTTGTAAGAATACAATTACAATCAAGAATTCATATAAGGGTTTGTTAAACAGACGTGCTTACACATAAATGAAGTAAGATTACCAGCACTTGGACGCTGTTTGCATAACAGCTAGTCAGCTATCTAACTAGCATCATAAATAGCTAGCTAGCCGGGTCAGTAGACGGGCAACATCATAAATTCTAAAGCTAAGCAAACATTCGCTGCAAATTTTAATTCCGAGTCATGCAATCTCAAAGTTACGTCATTAGTGCGCCCGGATAAACCCGGATATGCATAAAACGAACGTAAATTATACTTTACATTGGCTTTTTTCGGATAATTCAATCTATAGGCTAACATTTTTTCGTACTTTAAACTAAAAAAAATCCTACGTTATACACGTGGTTGAATTTTATACAGAATTCTTTATGAATCTGTGAGGATAAACTTGAATTTGGAAGCACTTTTGTCACTTTTTTTTAATAGAACAACATACATCAATGTAGCCATCATTCAGGTATAACCATATAGGAGGGAGTTACCCACTTCTAACAAATTGCTGAGATGTTACACATTTTTGCTTAACACTGTACTTGCTGTAATTATATTTATATATGTAGACATTATTTATATATGTCTATTTATTGTTATTTTGAATTATTTATAGAAATTTCTGCATGGTTCTGTGTGGTGCTCGAAATAAACGTTACTTATGTTTTATTAGTATCTTTCTTTAATATTTGCTGTTTGAATTCATTTTGTCCATCACACGGCATACTTACTCACCGAACTGCGTTGAATTATCTTGGCGATTTTGTCTTCCATCAGCCGTAAGTCTTCCTTCTTGATTGATTTCTGTTACAACAGATTGTCAGAAATTATAATACAATATTATAGATGCACTAGCAAAATGCTTTTCAAGCTATTAATATTTAATGACACTATATCAATCACTATGCCCTTTACAAACTGACCTGCCCGTTGTCGCAGTTGGCAGAGTCCCTGCCTCCCGTTTTGCGGTTGTAGGTTCGATTCCCACCTCGAGTCTGGATGTATTATCTATATGTATATATTTACATTCGTAGCTTAATCGGTGGTCGGTATTTAAGTCGATCGCTAGGTTAAGCAGTTCATGGCGTCAAAACGGAGTCATGACAACCGTCATGAAATAACAATGTATTTTGTTAAGTTGACATTTAACGTAAATAAAGGTCGTAGGGCGATAAACTAAGAAAATTAGCCCCAGAAGATCCTTATAGAATTCCAGATCTCTATTTATTATCGTTTTTGAATAAATCGAAAAAAACTGAAAATCAGAAAAAAAATATTTCTTAAAAACTCTTGAATCGATTGATTTGATTTTTCTATATGTTTTACGAACTAATGATAGCTTTTAGGAAAAAAATTAAAAGCTATATAGGTCATTTAAATCCTGGAGAAATATAAATTTTTAGCCGTGATACAATTTATGCACAATTATAAAGATATTTTTTTTGAATTCCTCATTCAATTTTCCAATTAAGTTATATGCTGTTCAAATCGAAAATCAAGGTGCGCCATTGTAGAAAAAGAAAACCAAGTACGTACGAACGCCTTACGTACTTGAATTGCCCTATTTATTAACGAAATCCGCATAGAAATCCGACGCGTCCCGCGGTTTTCGAAATTTCATTAATATAGATAACATTATACAACAGATATTCAATATACATATCGAATCTATATTTATTATAGGAACATCAGCAGGGCGAAGCATGTGGCGGTGGCGGAGGTGTCAGTACCGGCCAATACGAGCATCAGTATCTCCTCACGGAGCTCCTCCTCGTTGTAAGGCCTGTCTGAATTTTTTGAATTGGTTTCTATTGTTTCCAAGAATATCCTCAAGTCTAAAAACAATTCTCATTGAAAAACAAATAATAAATCATTAAAAAAAAGCATATTTTGTTTATTGAGAACAAAACAATTCAGCATATTATTTTCAACTACAAAGGATTAAAATTTATTAGTGGATATTTACCTTCGTTGCCATTGCCCTCATCATTTAATTTTTTTCTATCAAGCAACATCTGAGACAAAAGATAATTATTTAATATATTTTTTTTTAATTTAATTGTTTTTAATTTCGTTCTACATACACATTCATACAATTGTATAAGTCACTTTAGCCAATGGCGTAAACAACTATATCGTTTAAGGCCAGTCGCAAATTCATCAGATGTCCGCAATAATAATAATAATAATAACCCCCCCGGGGGACCCCTGTTTATTGGTGACCTTTCTAGTTTGTATAGTCTGAGATACAGGTATTTGTAATTGAGTGTTAAAATATTGTTCAGGACCCATGACCCCTATCACCCATTCTAATATAGCATCCTACGACATGCCCATGGATTAATAAATTCCTTAGAAGCCGGCAACGCACTACCAGCTTCTCTGGTGCTGCTGGTGTCTATGGGCGATGCTGATCACCTGATCACGGTGGATCCGTTTGCTTATTTGCCCCTTTAATCTATAAAAAAAAGGTTTTTTAAATATCCCACCTCCTCCGTGTTTTGGAAGGCACCTAGAACACTGGGTCCCGATTTATGTCACTGATGTTATATGATATTAGCCGTGAGATTGTGGGGGGTCCCGGAAATAATGTCAGACGGCAGTTGGACATCTGAGATCGCTCCACAGCCACATCCTTTGCAATTTAAACGGATGCTAGGATAAAAGCTAGGTAAAAGTAAATTTGTACTTTTCATTAATATTTGAAAATGTGTTTTATAACAGAAATTTGAAATAAATAAGTGACATAATAAATTATACGTATAAGACGTTCCATCAATTCCATATTGGTTCAAACCTCCTACATACCTTTTTTTAGTATTGCGTTCGTCCTTGTATAAAAAGGCTGTGTAATTAAGAGAAATGTTTTGCAATCTCTTATAAATTTCACCCGGTGGATAAGTTCGAGTGTTGATTCCGTGGCCGAGCCCTAATTGGGTTGCCATAAAATACCGTTATTAAATTGGGGCCTAATAATTTCGAAATAAATTACTCTCGCCCCACTTTTTAATATATTATCCACTGGGATATTGCATGGTAGGTCAAGGTAAGGCGCTGGAGAGCATAACGGATCAGGATTGACCGGAGTACAGTTTACCGTATTACAGGCATTAAAATCATAATATCTATAATAAGCAAGACAAATTCTATGACTGATTAAATCCGGAAATCTTTAAAAAAAACTCGAATCGACTTCAACCCTCTTCTAGCACAAGATTTTTCTTATTTTGTGTTAAAATGAGCAAAGAGTAGATTATATTTCAAATGTTCATAATATTCTTATTAAAATATCTTTCCTACTATAATTCGGGTTAATAACTTGGGGTCACTATGGGGGTGGCATATTCTAGAAAGAATAAACCCCCTTAAAAAAAGATAAAAAAAATCCTTAAAAAATGTAGTACTTACTAAGAATAACCGGGGTACAGTTTTTCTTTAAGTCTTATATATTTTTTATGTAATTTATTTTTGGAAAACAGACAGCACAATATTCTATTAACATTAAATTTAAAAAAAAAGACTGAGTTAAAAGTCGGGAACACAGTCTATTATCTACTTTATATTTATACTGTTTTCAGTTTAGTTGTTGAAAAACTTATTTCATTACTAAATTAAAATAAAAAATCTATAAAATATAACCAGAACCAACAGAATTTTAAAAGGAGACTGAATATAGAAAACTCAATTTTTTTTCTAAAAAAATTGAACCCTCTACAATGCAGTAAAAATGGCTTAATCATAGACAATAGAGAGATAAATTTATAAGCGTTCCATGGATTTACTGTGTTGGTGCCAGGTCCATCGCGTTGCAGAGAAGAAACCATAGCAGTGCCTGGGATTTATGACCGAGGTTTAGGTGTAAGGTACTCTTTATATGGCCACTAACACTACCGTTTACAGCCAGTGTTCCCTCCTCTGCCTAGCCAAATTTGGTATGATTTTACTAGTGTGGGTATAGCAAACTTTGCTAATAACGGACTTATGATAGTCCTTGACCAACCAAGGTCTTTTATAAGGTTGTACAGGGATTTTGCTACTATACCCTTCGCTCCCACGTCTATGACGCGTATAAGCGGGTTTTGTAATGTTTTCTACAATTGTCTATGAAATGTAATACGGTAAACTAAGTATTGGAGACACTAAATTAGGGGAATTTGTGTATGGTACCTTATAAAGTTTCACCCACTTGGATATGTTGAATTATGTTGTGTTGTTGTGTGGTTGATATGCACGTAGAACCCCAGAGCACACACGTCCAGGTATCCGGAACACCAGGAGCACGTTTATGGTGACTTTAGACGGTCAAAATTACTTGTCGAGTCAAGTACTTAGTGGGTAGTTTTAAAAATAATGTGAGACGTTACTAAAATGTTATATTGCAATAATCATATGACTATTATATACAAATTATGACAAATATTGAAGAAATGTGCAATTTTTTTTAAATTTTCGTAAATAAGTTGAATTTAACTCAAATATAAATTGTTAAATAACAATCATCTATACATCGGTGTTTATGATGAAATGAAATATATATTTATTTTTAGCGTATTGTCTCATTGAATTTTTTTAATTTTATGAAATAATTTGGATTTTATGACAGAGTTGCCTTGATCCTAGGTAAAACAAGATATTAAACGTCGCCCCTATATTATTCTAAATATATTATTAAAGACAGACATTTTTCTATATATATATATATATATATATATAAAGAGTAATTAATTTTGATCGTCTGTAACGTCTTTAAATCATATATTTCTCATGCAACCAAGCGTACAAACTTGACAAGGATATTGATCGTCTATCGAGACCATTACTATCCTAAAAACGGCTTTTAGCAGATACCCCACCAATTAAGAAGTTAGAATATATGCTTTCAAGAAAGGCTTTATTGTATACCTACACAAATTCGCACCATTATATCACTATATATTTTTATATACATTACCATAGAGTATAAATATTCTTATGTAGAGTTCATACTAATTAGATAGTAGAGTATACATGTGTATATTAATATTTACTTATCCACTGGTATTTATCTATTTACTATGTGTAGTTTTACATAATTACGTACTAGTTTATATAGTATATAATGTTACTTAAATAGATTACGTTTTCTTTATAATAACTTTATTTAGTATGTGAGCGAGAATATAGACGAAGTTTATTTTGCTTCTTACCTATGAAGTTATTATATTATATAAGTAATATTAATATCTTTATATCTATATTTTGTGTATGTACAATATCGCTGCTTTGCGTGGCTTTATATTGTATGGTGTTTATCTAAGGAGGTAAGGAAAGTCACCAGATCAAGAAACAAGAACCCAGTCTTGGTATGAAATGGTCTATTAAAACAACCGACATATAGACTAGCAAGCAAAATCAATTTTCTTGCTAGTTCATATGTCGGTTGCTTTATTTTAAGAATGTAAGATAAATTTATACATTACAAGTACAGGAATATTTCCTAACTGGGACTATAGAAGAATGTTGGAACGGAATACAGTGAAAAAAAAAGATAATGGAGAAGATAATAAAAAAAACTATGGAGAATAAACTGGTTACGATTGAAAAGAAGTCCAACAAGATTTGGTATTTTAATTTTTATGTTACAAGGGGCAAACGAGCAGGCAACAGGCACCTAAGTGCCTACCAACGCCCATAGACATCTGCACGACTAGAAGGCTAGCAGATTCCTTGCCTTGAATAACTAGTTTAGGCCAAAGGGAAGTCTCACAAACCGAACGAAATGCGACAACAATCCCATCACTTGACGTGACAGCATGTCGCCACTTCACGCCAATCTCATGTGAGAAAGAGGTAATGGTACCTAAACGCGCCGGCCCAATTTGGCTACAAGCCTGGCGCTACCTCTATTTTTCATGTATAAATCTAGGTCACAAATGTTAGTAAATGAAATCGTTTGCAAAAGCTCGCACGCCAAGGTCGAGTCCTAGATGGTTCGTTTGACGATGTTTTGCGAACTTTAGTTTGATAACTCTTTAACAGTTATTTATGGAGATAGGATTTGATGTTGAAAACTCTATTCGAGGAATTTTTCTAGAATAATTCTAGTTATGTTTGACATAAGGTTGGTTTAGACTAAACGAAAATAAAGGTAGAGCCAGTACAAGAGCATTCTTTCAAGATATTATAGTGTAGACGAAAGTTCCTTCTTGGCTGTCCCGTTGGCGCAGTGGGCAGTAGCCCTGTCTACCGTTCCTAGGATCGTGAGTTCGATTCCCACCTCAAGTCTGGATGTATTATCTATATGTATGTATTTATATATTTCTACAAAGAGAATATTTGTTTATAACAGGCATCTGTTACCTATAACAAAGGCATTAAGTTGTCTACCTTAGGTACAGATGTCCGTGTGTCATATAGTCCTGTATATATATTTATTTTTATTTTTTAGCACTGAAACTAAAATATCAACGAGCAAAAACCTAGAATAATATCCTTCCTCGATAAATGGGCTATCTAACACTGAAAGAATTTTTCAAATCGGACCAGTAGTTCCTGAGATTAGCGCAATCAAATAAACAAACAGACGAACAAAATCTTCAGCTTTATATATTAGTATAGAGTAGTATAGATATAGAAGTATAGTTAAAGATAAACCCACGTGTTATATGAATGCACCTTATGCAATAACATTAGCTTTTACACGTTAACATATGTGACCGGAGCTCCGTTTATTTCCACACCTTCCCCTGAGACTGAAAAAACGTTTTACGTTGGAAAGTTCCTTACAATTCTCGTTCTGTTAAAAGCTTATTTTTTATCATCGGGGACTGGTCGTAAAGCGCACGTATTAAAGTGAAAGCATATTGTGAAAAGCTTTTCTGTAGCATATCTGCTCTTGCGCTGTTTGGATTGTTATACTTCAGAATTCGATTACAGAAAAGTTTTTAAAATCTACTAGACACTGTATCTAACATTCACTCAGACAAGAAAGGCAAAGAGAGTACGGAGTGGGAGAAGGGTCTCGCGTCCATACAGTCTACGAGTCACAGGGTCTATGCTTCGAGTGAGTCATCATCATTCATTTTGGCCTGAATCGAACCAACTACTCCGAAGCGGAAGGAAAAGTCACTATCAACTACCCCAACGGATGCGCACGCACTCAAACACACAACCACGACATAAAGATCACATTATATGCCTACTTAAACATATGTCAAAATTTCATGCAATACTTAAAGTTTAGTCTAATTATATATACCTAATCTATTTATGTAAGAGCAGTCTCCTAACACAGGTAATTCTTTACTCTAAAGAGGACTCATATCGTGTTCGACAAAATTGTAAAGATAAATCATATTTTATTTGTAAATAGAATGTCTGATTCCGTAAACAAAATTGGGTATTGGGCACCAATCAACCAATCACAATCGTCGATAGCAATCGATATCTCGGTGTCTTCGATGCACCTGCTATAAATTTAATTCCGTTACAACCATAATTTCCTTGTGGCCAATAGGAAAAAGTTTATTAAGGCTTATAACAGGAATAGTAACAAAAAAAAAACCGGCGCGTACGCGAGGCATGGGGGCGGATCGACTGCAGCTTGGATTCCAACAACCTGTTTTTGGTTTTAAATTTCTCTGTCAAACATCCTTTTGTTTAACACGCAGCTGGATGTAATGCGTGTGTGTGGGCACTGCTATGGTTCCTTCCTCTGCAACGCGATGGACCCGGCAACCGCACGGTGAATCCATGGAATGCTAAGAAATTCGTCTCTATCAAAATTGGATAAGCCGTTCTGAAAATAAAAAGAAACATAGACAGAGAAAACCAGTTAACTGTCATATAGAATGTATACAAAGTGCTATAGACTTAAAAAATACATTTAGGATTTCAATTTTGTATACGCACAAAAATATCTGCAAACATTTCTGGATAACGATATAAAGAACGTTATCCTAGATTTTCGCATTACCGGCGTTTATCCACATAAAGTATCGAAGGTTAGCGAAAAAACTTCCAACGAAGTTTAGTGTATAATAAAAATTTATCGTGTATTTTTATCGACAAGATGGGCTCACTCACAAGATTGTTTATCGATAGTTTATGTATGTAACTATTCTGAGTTGTTTTTTTTATGACAAGGGCGAATGGGCATACGGATCACTTGACTACCGACCGCCATAGACAAGTGCGTTACCGAAATTGTCTAGTTGACATTTTTTTTCAGAACCTAGTCAATATATAACCTTTTTCGCATACAGCGACGTATATTGTTCTATTTACAGAAAAATATGGTTCCTTCCTCTGCAACGCGATGGACCCGGCACCCGCACGGCGAATCCATGGAATGCTAAGAAATTCGTCTCAAGTTACATTACTAGAAAAAGTCAACTTAAAATAATATTATAAAACACTAGCTGTTCCCCACAACTTCGTCCACGTGTGCCACTCTTATCTCTTATGAGGATTAATATTATGTTTATAAAAAGAACTTCACAAATAATGCGTTATCTTAGAACAAATCTGATTAGCATAAAAAAGGTTATACTGAGCTAACCTTATAAGACAGACATATACTGTCGCGGACTATTATTTAGAACTTTTAAAGGGGAACAATTTTGTCATACATGACTTTTGCGAAACTTTGACCATTTACGCATCGTACGCAGCGGAAGATCTCAAATGGTAAAAAGAACCCCCGATTTTGAAACATTCTTCATTGGTGCTCTATTCCTATTGCACTTAGCGTGATGATGTATAACCTATAGCCTTCCTCGATAAATGACCAATCTAACAATGAAAGAATTTTTCAAATTGGACATGTATTTCCTGAGATTAGCGCGTTCAAACAAACTCTTCAGCTTTATATATTAATATAGATTAATAATGATATGCCTAGGAAGAAGAAGAAGAGATTTTGTGGTCAATCAAATTTCAAGAGTCTGAAAAATTTAGATGTTAAGTGTGATATATAAGTAGAATCAATCTCCTTTCCGTCAAATATTTCGCATTATTTGACCGAATACCGAATATTACAAAATGTAGGCCGACTATCGATTAGGAGCCAAATATTCTTGGCATATCTAGAATAAAATAATTCATACCGAATATTATTATGGCAGCACGCTTCGCCGACGTGAACAAGCAACTAAATTTCGAATTAATAAGTAAATGGTGTTTGCTAAAATTGTTGGGGGCAATTTGTCGCTTATTAGCTTTCGAGTCTGGTATCCAGCCCTAAATTGTTTCTCACTTAATAAACTCCATTGGTACAAGCTCGAGACCGGACAAAGGCACTCTGAGTTAAGTGACTAATAAAGTTACAATATGTTGACAATATGCTGTATAGATGTTTGCTATTTCCTGTTAACCGAAGTTAGAATCAGTAAAACAAGGGTAATATAATAATTAGTACTGGCCATATTAGAAGTGATTTGTTTATGTGGGTATAGGAGTTCTAAATTCAAATTAGTTTTCTTTTTAACATGAAATTGTAATCGTCGCGATCAATATCGGATAAATGTATTAATGTTGTAACATTTGATTAATTTTATCGCCGATTCCGAGTAAAATCAAAACTATCATTATAAATTATCGCTCTCATAACGCTGTACATTAAAAAATCACGATATACAACAAGAATAGAAATTTATTGTAACTAAAAAGACCTCAGTAGATGGTTATCTGAGATATGAAGATAAGCATTTCACGATCATAATGGCGTAGCGTCGTTAAGGTGGGTTTAGACCAAACGAACATAGAGCTAAAGCTAGAACAAGATTATTCTTTATCGATCTTTTAGAGTAAACTAAAGCTCGTTCTTAGCGGCTATACCAAAACATCAACAAGCAAAAAACTAAAATAATAATTAGCATCTTTGAGAACGTAGACAGAACAACGAAAGAATGCTCTAAGTTTGTTTAAACTAAATGAATTTGATAGAGTTGTAAATCAGCCTTTAAAAGAAAGCGATTGCGCGATGCGGGCGATGCGACCACCGCATCTTCGCGCGTTGACAAAAACTGGGTGTCCTAATAGAAAGCGATTACGTGATCATTGATTGGGCAACGAATGAGAGCGACACAACTGTAGGAATGTTTTAAAGCGGCCACAAGATTTACTACCCGCTATCAGAACATTATTATAAATCTACAGAACCATAATACATCTGCATGATCCTTTCTAAATATATCGTATTTATAAGCCAATTTTGAAGGAGGTTCCTTCCGTGTTTTATTGCTCAAAATCGGTAATCGGTATTTGCTCGTATTTTTGTATGCGAGCAGACGTTGTCCTGCCCGAAGTTTGCCTTGTCTGCTGTTAGCCAATTAACCAATCTCCTTTATGTATTTTCCGTAAAAGGTGATATTCGCCCAATGTATGGATTAATAATTTGACATAGCACGGGAGCCCTCATTTGCACGAAAGTTTAAAAAACGTTCCGTTAAATGTCGGCGTTTGTGGTGTGGTCGATACAAAAATAAAACGTATTTGTATACACACATCGTTGAAAATAGAACATTGCTCAATAAAACAGCCTCGTGTTATAAAAGTGCCGCCGTGTGAAGAGAAACTTGGGAATCCATATGTTCTATTTGAACGCTTTTTTAACGCGCGTTAAAAAAGCTCTCGTGCGAATTGGGGCTAACGGATATATATGTATACATGTAGTATACATATAGCTTTAAAATATAACATTTAGTCAATGTCTGTCAGTCTGTTTTTTATGGGTAATCTTCAAAAAATATTTTGAAAGGGAATGGAAATAATATTATAAGATAATAGAATGAAGTAAAGTAACTAAAAATAAAGTAAAAACCAAACATTCAGGTAGGACATTGTCTGCCAGATCTGCTAGTATTGTATAAATATAAATATTAAATATACTGGATTCAAATGTTACCTTATTTATTTAATTACAGTTCGCGACTGGTTAGCCCTAATTCCTCCAACTGTGGCCATTGGTGGTATATCATATTACTCCTATCAGACAATAAAGAAGGCTAATGAAGCTGGAAATGGGCAGGTGAATCCTGGAATTAGGAAAGATATCAACAAAGTTGTGGACTTCATTGACATTGAAGATATTACCGAAAAGGCATCCTTGTGCAGATGTTGGAGAAGCAAAAATGTAAGTTGATTACTTTTTTCTTCATCTCTGCATAATCTTATCATTAATCACTACAAATAACATATTTTCTGCTTAGAACCCAAAATAATGCAGAAAACTTGTATGAAATTTAATTGTTGCACTGTTTTTAATTAATGCACTGTTTTATATTTTGATATAAATTTACGACATTTATGTAGTATTAATGTAGATACTTTGTCTGCAGTAGAGATTTTTGTTTAATTTGTATTTTAACTTTTTTTTTTTTACTGCTCCTGTACTTGTATAATTTAAAGTAGAAACTTTACTGGTATATGCATATTCTTTTATTATATTAGACTCTAAGTATTATAATTACTGTTTGTTTCTCTAATAAACATAAAATAAAATAAAATAAAAATTACATATTTTTCAATTTTATTTAAGTACTGGTCCGATTTCAAATATTATTACAGTGTTAGATAGTCCATTTATCAAGGCGGGCTATAGGCTGTATGCCATCAAGCTAAGAGTAATAGGATCGGAGCACCAATAAAGACTGTTTCAACATCGGCGGTTTTTTCTCCCTTTTGAAAGTTTCCGCTGCGTGCGCTGCGTAAACGGTTAAAGTTTGGCAAAAATCATCTATGACGGGATTGTTCCTTTTTAAAACTTCTTAATAAATTTCCAAAACAGCATATGTCTATCTTTTAAGGTTGGCTCCCTATAACTTTTTTATGCTAACCAACTTTGTTCTAAAATAATCCAGTAGTTGCGAAGGTGTATTTATAAACATAATATTGATCTTTATCCATCGTGCAGATGTCCATGGGCGCCGGTAGGCACTTCGGTGCCTGCTGCCTGCTCGTTTGCCCGCTTGTAACATAAAAATTAAAAAAATATACAGATAGAATATATCTACACTAATATATAAAGCTGAAGAGTTTGTTTGTATGCTTGTTTGAACGTACTGAACTCAGGAACTACTGGTCTAATGTGAAAAATTATTTCAGTGTTACATAGCCCATTTATCGAGGAAGGCTATATATCATAGCGTTAAAATTTAATCTATTTTTTGCCTAGTATTACGCGGATAACGTCGCGGCAAACAGCTATCTACTTATATAACATTTCAACCATCGTGGGCCTATTACGTATCCAAAATAAAAGGTCAAACAAACTATTTAGGGTATATCCATAACAGTGACCTTTGTATTGTATATTATTGCAAGCGCTTCCGTTTGAAGTTACGTTTAGATTCCTATCTACAGTTATTCATGGATATCGTGTTTTGACTTTCATATTGCCCAGTGATTAAGTATCAATCAAAATGTTGCTCATTGATAGAATCAGGCGTTACTTTGCGGAAATCCATGACATGCATGAGAAACTAAACTACTTTGCTTTAATCCGCGACCGTAACGAGCGATATTATTTCAAATGTAACCACTATTAGCGAAGCTTTTATTTTTTAAATACTAGGAATATTTCCATGAATGCCTAATGCTAAGTTAATTCTTTAGGTAAACTTTTTAAGACCTTGTGCATGACTGTTTGCAACGCTAATATCGCCACTAAAGTACAGCAATGTAATTACAATCATTAGGTTGTAATATATTAGTGATTTCATTCTCTGGAAACCAAATTTGTTAAAACATTAAAGTATTTACAACGCACAGTTAAGAAGAAGAGAATATCTGAGAAGAGAAGAGAATATCTGATCAAAACTTTTTTTTATGTTACAAGGTGCAAAGGCAAAAAAGTTTCTACTGATGTCCATCTGCACGACCAAGAGGCAAGCAGATGCGTTGTTGGCATTAATGACGAGTTTAAGCCACCGGAAATACTATCGATTCATCAAAAAATTCCCAAGTTTAAATAAAAAATAAATTAAATAGAAATTTCATGCGAACTTAAAGTTCGCCTCGGTGTAAATGCGGTCGCAAATTCTCGAATTAACATTTATTAGGTGCTGTAAGAGCTACGTTAATATTAGCCCATTTTAAACCTCCCGCTAACCCCTAAAAGTAATTATTTTCGTACGGGCGTTGGTGTTAATATAAACACAATATATTATATGCATGTCCGGTCGTTGCTTTCGATAAGTCGAGATACAGCGTTATTTATTGCGACCGCTTTTTTCTTCGCGCTTAAATTTTTTTTTTTTAATTTTGTAAACAGCAAGCAACGGCTGAGTGATATAAATTCTGTTCCTTCCAAAGTTATAAGTGTACTTATTATGTCTATAAAATTAGTAAAAGTGGAGTGTCTGTTTGTAAAGTCGGATTATACTGTTCTACTTATTTTTTGCGACCGCTTTTTTATTCGCGCTTAAATTGTTTTTTTTTTAATTTTGTAAAGAACAATCAACGGCTGAGAGATAAAAATTATGTTCCTTCCAAAGTTGTATGTGTGCTTAAAGTCTATACAAATTACTAAACGTGGAGTGTCTTTTTGTAAAGTCGGACTTAATATATTTTTTTAAATTATTGGTTATACTTTTCTACTAAATGCATGACCTTAAAGGCTCATCAGTGGTTGTGCTTCAATAATAGTGGTTTTGATTTGTTTGTCATCTTCCATAACTTGGTTAATTCACACAGCATTAGAAGTTGAAATCCTTGAATGTAGTTTGGAACAAGAAATGGGATTTTTTATTGTAAATATGTAATTTAGTTCTCGTTTACCTTAGTAATGGCTGCCATTGGTTTGACTTCTACGAAGTCTTCGATTATGATTTTCTTCTCGGCCTGGTCGTGGTACGGTGATGGGTGTGTTGTGTCGGAGATGTCGACGTTATTGGCACCGTTGTCGGCCGCATGCGGCGTGTCGGCCATGTCGGTCATGTGCTGTGTGTCGGCCATTTCGGCGTCCTGCGGGGTGTCAGCCATTTCGGCATTGTCGGCCACCGGCAACGGATCGATCAGCGGTGGAATATACACCTTCTTGTGTTTGCGCTTCTTGTGCTGCTTCTGCTAGATAATTTAGGAATCTTTTAGACAGAGTTGAATGGAGGGAAACTCGGGGGAAACCTTTGCCCAACAGTATTTGCTTTAATTTATTAATTTGTTTCACAACTCTTCTTTTCAATTTTTGTTTGCTTGCATTTGTCTAAAGTAACGATATCCGATTGTGATGAGTTAGGGCTATATGTAAAAACACAACACTAGTTCTATTCTAAACTAGAACATATCTATAAGCATTTACACACTATCCTGGCGTTATATAGAGACTGTTGCTTACTATATATAGATTGTTACTTTCAATATAGAGAATATTACTATAAATTGCATTGCCATAGATCTGATTAAGATAACTGATAAAGATATTCTAATCTTGTAAATTCTATATTAATTTCAGAAAGCTAATGTGTTACTTGTAATAAAAAAAAAATTACATTTACCCAGGTAGCTTCATTCTCTCTAGCAGTTGTCCTGAGCGATCATGTATGGCCACAGTGGCATCAGTACCCGTAGTGGCAAGTAGAGAGTGAGATTCTCCTTTTTGCCATAAAAAATAAAGCTCACCCAGACCATGAGGCTGTTCAATTGTATACAATAACTGAAAGTAAGCCATAGGGTGAATGTATAGCATTATACTCTCAATAAAAAAGTATTAATGTAAATCTGACTATCAACCATGTTGGAAGTGACAGGGATCTCCAGCGTGCTTACCAACAATTCCCATTCAGATGCATGATGCAAATCATGATACCATAAAATTTTAACAAAGATGTTTTACTATTCTTAATAATTAATTTGCAATGAAAACAATGATTTTACTCATTTTGCTTTATAATTCTTAAAATAAATATACCAGTGACCATGCTGTCGAGGGCTTTTTTCTAGGACTATTTGAGATAAATATTTCCTTGTTACACTATATACGTGTCACTCTGACGGTTTTTGCAGCGCACGCAGATGACAAAATTTTCTGCTACTTAATTGACTTTTATCGTCATATTTTGGACAATTCACACAACATCTTTGTAATTTATAGCCTATTTGTTATTTTTATGTATAAACTATATTAATGTAGAGTTTTATTAAAATCTATTCAGTAGTTTTTCCGTGAAAAAGAGTCAAACATACATCCATACATCCATGTGTACAAACTTTCGTGTTTATCATATTTTAGACAAAAAGAACATAGAGTTAAAGATAGAATAAGAGCATTATTTCTCGGTCTTTTAATGTAAGCGAAAGATCGTTCTTAGCAGTTACACCAAAAAATCGAGAAGCAATAAACTAGAACAATAATTAAAATCTTTGTGAACAAAGTAAAACTCAAATGTTTTTTATTCATATAGACTTTACAGTACGCGCGAGCGTCATGTGTGTTATTATAAATTTTTTTATTCATTATTCCTAACATTTGGTGATAAATTCTAGGTATCAAAAGCTCAGTTTACAAGGGTTCCGACGCGAACACATCGCACGCTTAGTTATAAAGTGACCTAACTCGAAAAAGTTGATTTTTCGGAAATCGCAAAAAATGTTTTGTTATTTACGAATTTTTCCGATTAAAATACGATAGAAAAGGCATTATAGTAACAAATTATGCAGTTTAATAATAGTTAATGAGTTATTATTTGTTTCTCTTTTTAACCAAAATAAGTTTTTGGTTAAAAAGACAAAAATAGCTGTATCTCATTACTGGAGGGAGATATTGAAATAATTCTTTGATCGACTGATAGAGGACATTGCAACAAAGCTGCCTGTATCATTAACTCACTTTAGACCTAAAACCTAATCGGTTAGTCAGACAATTTATAAATCCAGTTAAATAAGCTTAATTGGATTGATGGTTCCAATTATTTCAGTGACCAGGATGTACAAGAATATATAGATATGGGTCGATCAAGTGAATCTCGTAACCAATTAATAATCTTCTTCTATATAGACTTATCTCGGTCTATAACCAGGGTCCGCTTAATTTGCAGTGGATAAGGAGCGAGTTAAGATGACGGACTACCGTCTGACGTGATCCCCGGAACCCGCACAATCTCCACAATCTCACGACTAATATTGTAAAGCAATTTATTTTACTTAAAATCATATTTCTTAATATGGGATTATTATTATATTATTTTTTTATTATGTCATATATGATCTTTAATGTCGTATTGATATAAAATGTATTTTTAAATAGAAAAAATAAAATAAAAACATTCATGTGCGATGTCATCGCACCCGAGCGTAGTTTAACCTATTCTTAAAATGGGGAAAAGCTTTTATGTCTTTCTCTTAATTTGAACATGTTACAGAACCGAAAGAAGTGGGACAAAAGCCGTATATAAAAAAATAGAATCGCTATGCGGCTTTTATTGGATTTTTTGGGTATTTATTTTATTTTATTTAATAAGGCCATCAAACATATATACATTATATAAAAACATAGTTACATGGTATTAAAAAAATAAAAATTGAAATGCTATATCAATTATAGATGGCTACAGCATGCATACATGATATGATTACCACTACAAACTATTTTATTTATTTTTTTCAAAAAATTATAATTTTGAGATACAAGAATAGTAGTTATAGTAGAGTAGTATTTTGACTGGCCCGTTGGCGCAGTGGGCAGTGACCCTGCCTTCTGCTCCGGGGTCGTGGGTTCGATTCCCGCTTTGTTATGAAGAAAAATTTAATTTAATTTAGATAGGAAAGTTAGGATCAAACCTTTTTAACCGACTTCAAAAAGGGAGGAGGTTATCAATTCGACGCGTTTGTTTTTTTTTTATGTTTGTTACCGCAGAACTTTCGACTGGATGCACCTATCTTGATCATTCTTGTTTCATTTGAAAGCTGGTGCTTCCCTATTGGTCCCATATTAATTTAGTCCAGGTCTGACAAAGGTTTCCATGAGAAAACAATAAGATTCTAAATTTTGATTAAGTATGTTTGTGACAAATTGACGAATGACTCAATATCACGATAATCCATTTTGATGATTCTTTTTTTATTAGAAAGGATGCCATATGCATCAACTTAGCGGAGAACCTATTTTTACCTTGGTACCGACTTCAGCACATCAGTAAGTGTCTACAAAATCGTATGAAAGTACTATTTATTTTTTACGTTTTAGTTCCTCGCCGTTTTGTTTTTGAAGGCGGTTTTCGTTTTATTTGAAAATAATTTACTGTTTAAATTTACAAAGACTTTACGAATAACCTTTGTAGAGTCTATCTCCTGATGATGCTTCGGTGTCGAAGCGAAACGTGCGTTGACCTTAGAAGCCGGCAACGCACTACCAGCCCCTCTGGTGCTGCAGGTGTCCATGGGCGACGCTGATCACCTGATCTCGATTGATCCGTTTACTCGTTTGCACGCTTAACTTATAAAAAAAATTACACTTAAGTTAAATGTAAATCTATTTACATTTAACTTAAATAATAATACGTGAAACAAAAACTTTCGTCAGGTACCATTTTAAGAAAATTACGGTGATGGAAGAGTATGATATTTGACACAATTATACTTTATATAGAGCAGGGTATGTTTCAAGCTTTATCGTGTTACATATTTAATTGTATACACTTTACTTATTGGTACTTTTTATTACTTATTTATCCTAAAAATCAACAGTTACAAAGAATTAAAAAAAATGTATTAAAGTCTTCTGGTCGAACAGTTGTCTAGTGTTGCATAATTAATTATGTACACTTTACTTATTGGTATTTTTTTATCCTAAAAATCAACAGTTATAAAGAATTAAAAAAAATGTATTAAATTCTTCTGGTCGAACAGTTGTCTAGTGTTACATATTTAATTATGTACATATTTACTTATTGGTACTTTTTATCCTAAAAATCAACAGTTACAAAGAATTCTGGTATATGCATATTCTTATATTATATTAGACTCTAAGTATTGTAATTACTGTTTGTTTCTCTAATAAACATAAAAATAAAATAAAAATAAAAAATAAATACCATAACCATAAAGTATTTTGTACTTTCTAAAATGAACATGATTTTTCGATCTCTGTGTGTACCTGTATTAGAAAACTCATTGAATGTGCAACCTGTGGCACAAGATGGCCACAGGAAGTGTAGAGTACAGGTGCGGCGGCGCGCGCATCCGTGCGTGCACAGACGGACACGAATTGCCAGGCGCGATATGGATTTTGGGGGACTGAGTTACGCCGAATGATTTCAAAGGAGATCCGAAATATAGACAGATAGAATAATCTTTATCGTATACAACAGCACATAAATACAATAAAAGATACAGTGGGGTAATAATTGTATAATCAGGGGGCGTTATCGCTAACAAACGACCTATTGCAGACAACTTGGTTTTAGGTATGGAAAAAAATCAGAATAAAGTGAGCAGTGTCTAGCAAATAATGGAGAAAGGTCACCTAACAGGAAATCTCGAAAATCGCGGGACTTACAAAGATGAAATTTGTCAAGGAAGTAGTTTATAGAAAGGATATTTCTATACAGCCGAGTAAGCAGGTCCCTGGGCTGTTGCAACTTTAGGCGGACGATGTCGCGGGAAACAGCTAGTTTTCCATAAATGGTCACTCGCTACGCGAACGACCCAATACCAATAAAAGTGTATTAGTACGTACACTTTTATCTGAATTAAAGATCTACCGTATGATATGAAGCGTGACACGGATGATATGAAGCGTAAGATGATCTGTGAGCAAGTGGATATCACTTCACTTTCACGCAGTGTGTTAGCGAGTGCCCTTGACTTTCGCTGTCTGTAGTTATTGGCATGGAACACTTTCTTAATCTTTTAAATAGCGCCATCCCGGTCTAGTACCAGGGTCCGCTTAAATTGCTGGGCATGTGGTTTTAGGGCGAGTTAAGATGACCGATTGCCGTCTGACTTCGTCCCCGGAACCCCCACGAACTCTAAAATGTCACGACTAATATCACTTAGTGAAATTCACTGGGATCCACTGTTTTACGTGCCTTCCGAAACAGAAGATCGAATATTTGAAAAGCCAGTGTTAGAATGTATCACTAATGTATTAATCGGCCGGAGTAAGAACTGCTTAACCTAGCGATCGACTCAAATGCCGGCCACTGATTAAGCTACGACCTCTTCAAGGTATTGAAAACGTACGTATGAGGCCAGGATGTAGAGTGTGGCACCTCGAATTTAAATAACCGGTAATAGTAGCCCAACGGGGCTTTGAACGGGTTACATCATTTGATTCAAGGTATCCTTTCTACTGTTGAGATATTAAGGCTTTTAAATTTCATTGCATTTCAATAGTGCAATCAGTTATGTAAATAAATTACGTTTTGCACAGGAATCCAGTTTCCGCTTCAGTTCGACTGGATTTTGCGCGCTTTTTCTATTTGCCATCATCTCCTATTATGGTCTCGTTTGTGGTAAAGTTTTTTATTACTTCCCATAGATTGTCATATCTCAATGTATATGAAAATCGATTATTAAAGATATTTTTCAAATTCAAAAGTTCTTTATTCACTAAGGTATTTTGATAACTCTTGTGAAAGTCAATCCTTAGCGTAAATCTTTATCAAATATTCTTGTGATTGAAAAAAATACAATTAAAATGTCTACATTAAAACCAAGTGGCAAGAGCAAAAATATTGTCATCTTAATCTATACTAATATATAAAGCTGAAGAGTTTGTTTGTTTGAACGCGCTAATCTCAGGAACTACTAGCAGCGTGTGGAATCGTATCTCACCAATAGATAAAAAAAAACCTTTTTTTCTATTCCTTCTCGACGTATGTATATAATATAAATAGTAATGAATGCTTGTAATAGTCTTATTATCAACTTAAAGCTAATTCAAACAAAATTGAATTATAAGACACTTTATTTGTGTTGGTGTGTTTTATGTGTATATGTGCCCAAGTGTGTGTTGAGCATTCAGTATGTCGCGACGCCGTACCGTTAGGCTACCGTATATAGTGACCGACCTGGCCCCCCTATATGTAACGTCCGTAAAATCTGTGCGATTCTGAGAAAAAGGCAATTGCGAGAAATCCTGTCGTTTTACGTAATTTATTAATACGACTGGCTTTCAACCGCGTCACCGTTAATAAACTTATTTTGTTAATGGACTAGCTCTTTCCCGCGACTCCCGCGTATACTTGCAATAGCCCTTAGACCGACCTGCTCATTCTTAATGTCCCATAGATATTTATTTTTAATTTCTAATGTACAGATTTTTACGTTTTATTATATGTATAGAAGTAACTGTACCGCACGAATTCGTCTGCGTGAATTTAATGATATTTTTTTTTCATTCTTTCTTTTTTTGTGCTGAACCCTCATTATTTTTATGCAACTTCGCACCAAATAAGTCCTATAAGGTTATGGCAGCTTGTCTTGCTAGTTATGGGGAAACCTGGGTATTTAAACCCAAGGTGCTCAGGCGCTATCGATAATCGCGCTCTATCGATAAATCCGTTCTTAGCCATGTTCATATGACTATAAATTACGTCATTGCCAAATTACTTCTTTGTACGTTCCGCGGTTTTCGTTGTTTCGCGATAGTTATGACTTGTCGCTTTGATAAATTTAGATACATGCATATTCATAGGTTTAAAATAGTATAAAAATAATGACTTAAATATTATTGATTTCATAAAAAAAACTCTACTTCATATGAAACCTTCGTAATTGTATATAAAGCAGGCGAAGTCAAGGGTGTCAATATCAAATGTATTGTACGCGGTATTCCGGTGAAAGAGGAAAAGTGTAAGAAAGGCCTTACAGTTTTCACGACAGAGAGCCATGGAGCGCACCATGCTTGGCATGAAGCTTCAAGACCGAAATACCCAAATCCGACCCCCTTACTAAGGTAAAGACCGTCGGATAAAGAGGGATCGAACTAAAATTAATTTGGGCAGGACACATATCTAGATGTGGTGATGACAGATGGTCTACGAACCTGAGTGGGGGCCTAGATTGAATTGGAGAAACCTTAATATAAGATTGGCAGAAAAAAAGGCAGGCCTCAGCCCAGCCTCACTTCATCATCATGATCATGATGATGAAGTGACACCTTCCGTAGCAACTGTTCACGTCACAATTCATTGTATTATTTCTATCATCAACAATACATATATAAAATAAATAAATATATACAGAACTATAGGACACCAGGTAGTCTGTTCTTAAGGTAGACATGCCTGTTATACACAAATATTGTTTTTTGGAAAAATGTATAGATAAAACACCCGAACACGAGGCGGGAATCGAACCCACGACCTCCGGAGGGGAAGGCAGGGTAGCTGCCCACTGCGCCAACGGGCCAGTCAAAAGATAGATTATAATATCAGTGAAAGCTTTCATTAGGGATTCCGCTCTACAGGATATCCGGTTCTTTAGAAGCGTACGTCCTTATAGGGTTGCATTTCATGGCATGTGGCGTATTCAATGGACTGTGACGAAATGGGGAAATGTCACTCAGAGAAATTAAATCTTAGTACGTATTATATCATAACTGACTAGTGGTTATATTGTTTTTCTAATTACCACGGTGCGTCTCAGTACTGGATGCATGTAATTCTCCTTTTGGGGCCGGGTTAGCCTGTATAAGCATACTAGCAGGGCCCATATCTCTTGGAAATAACGTACGTTGACCCCTCGTGAAGATTCAAAGGTTTCGTTTCCCAAAGTTTTTCCAAGGCGAGGTTATTTTTACAGTTTATCTTCTTCTGCGTGACGTCGAATAGGATGGATTATAGTCTTTAATTGATTAAGATATGTGGATCAGTTAATTTTTTTTTATATTGGAGATGGGCAAGCGCTTGACCGCAGTCACACTTGATAAATAAATAAATTGAAAAGTTTCTGTGTTCCATTTTCATTTACATACATTTTATACGAAACTTAATGGGAGATAAAACCTCTGTGGTAAATGTATTTGAAAATAAAATACAGTGCAGTTATTAAATTACATACAACATGACTGCATTGTTTTGGTTGTAAGGAGAAAATACGTCGTTTCTTAGCTGTTACGTAGTGATTAATGATAACATTAAATATATACAGGACTATATGACACACGGAGGATGGCAATATCTGTAACTTATTTCCGATGAATGAACTTTGTGATTTTATTTAGGACATTAAATATAGCCTTATCACAAAGTTTGCGGTAGGATGTCTTTTACACTCTGTATACTGCATTGATATCTGTATTAAAGTAAAATGTATAAGTTAAAACTTTTCATAATGACTACATAAAGTCAGAAAAAATGAAAGAGATTATGCCTGCGCATAAAGAATACAATATTTTAAACTATACTCGCGTTCAACTGAATCTACTCAAGCCGTACATTGGCACAGAAAGGTGTTTTGTCGTATAACAGCTTTTCCTATTTTCATAAAACTTTATTTATTCGAAAGCCAATTTGATTATTATTCTCATAATATAGGCAATTTTTCAATACTGATGAAGATAAAACTTTTATAATAAACACGGTCAAACTTTTATCAATATTTTGTGCCAATATACGTCTTGGGCCGATTCCGTTGCACGCAAGTGTAGTATCAACTATTTCACGCAGTTATCGCGTAAGAGTTAAAGGTTGTCAACATTATAACAATAAAAGTATGGTTTTAGTTTATCTACTATGGAATTGAAAGTTTAATAATTAATTTACCTCTGTGGCCTAATCAGTGGTCGGCACTTTAGTCGATAGCTAGGTTAAGTTGCTCTTTCTCTTGCGACCGGGTGTTAGATGGGTGACCCATTCTAGCACAGGTTTACATTTGTTATGTGACCTCCTCCGTATTTCGTAAAACAGTGGGACCTGATTAATGTCACTTTGTGATATTATTCGTAAAGTTGTAGAGATCGTGGTGGTTCCGAGGATGACGTAAGACGGCAATCGGTTATCTTAACTCGCCCCACAGCCACATCCTCTACAGTGTAAACGAACACTGGAATTTAACCGGGATAACGCCAATAAGAAGCCAGATAAGGTTAAAAGGCTGTTTGTAAGATTGCAGCTGGTAGAAAGAATGCTTTGGATTGATAAATTTTCAATGGGTAATTTTTTGAAACCTGCTTTTTAAGCGATTTTTAATAAAACAATATGAATCGCCTTGACAACAATTTCTATCTTGCAATCGCATTACAATATATACAATATTCGTTTTGTCTTGAGACAAAAGGTAAACATATAACCAGTGTTTCCCAACGCTTAGGTTTGTGACGCGTTTTGACTGTTTGGTAACAGTAAAATAAAACAAATACACAAAAAAAACGCAACACTTGTCTCATTGCTGCTCTGACTAATCTAAAAACTTTTACGAAGAATATTTTTGTTCGATTTTCCAATATCTTTATCATTACAAAAATTTTCATAATGTCCTTTGGACTAGAAAATAACTGAAACAAATTTCTGTCACATTTCTTAACGTCCATTTTTGGGGTTCCGTAGTCCTACCAGGAACTACTTATACTAATAGTTTTGCTCCGTACGTCCATCCGTCCGTATTTCCGTCCGCAAGGTGGTCCCCACCCTGGGATTTCCAAACTATTAGATGTAGAGACTTGAAGTGTTCTATGTTGATAGGACATGCTAAAACTTCATAAGGATAATTCTTTTAAGGGAAATCGAAAAAAAAATAAATCTTTTAAAGTTCCTTAACAAATATCCTTATCGCGTATCAGATACGGAACCCTTGCGTGTCTTGACACACTCTTGACCACTTTTTGCAGAATATAAAAAAAAATCCATTTCTCGTATTGTCATTTGTTCAGAACATTTTTCAATTGTAATCACAAAATCGTCTAAAAAAAGTTTTTAATTGTTTTGCTATCACAAAATTGCTTGTTATCAAAGTTTTCTTTACTTGAACTTTTACATTTTAGGTGGATATGTTTTTGGTGGGATCTAAATTTCAATTTAATTTAAGATACTTTTAGGTATATTGAACACAGTCGAAGCTAAGGGAATCAACTAATAATGAAATATGTAATGTGATATTTTATAAATCGATAAGTATAAATCCGGTATTGTAACTAAAAGATGGATCTAAAGTGTCATGTTATGATGACCTTAGTTAAACTTGAGTTCATTGCGAAGGTTGACCTTGCGTTTCTATACGTATTTACGGTTGTTTCTGCGGAATTCGATCTCTCGTCATTGTTCTACTTAAAAACCATAAAGTTGTAATGCTTTCCGAAATTTCCGACCGAAGGGCATGACAATTTAACCATAGACAAACTAATTCAGTGAAGTAAAAAATATATTGTAATAATTAATAATAAACTATTTATTTGGTAAGTAACCCTAACACAGACATTAATAAACTAAAAATAACTAATCTAAAAAACTTACAAATCTATATAACTAAATTAAATTACGTATGGACTAATATTGTAAATAAAAAAAACAAATAAAAAGAGACTAGAAATTAAGGATTTTGCGTGTAGGGTCCACTGTACCAAAAAGGTCTATGCTTTACGTAAGAAGTATAAGTTGCTTCTAAGGAGTGAATACTTTTTAATTATAATAAAATATTCATTATCTTTATGCCGGGGCTAGACATTGCTCACAGCGTTTGTAAATTTTTGTCCTTGGAGACTACAAAACTTTGTGCACAAAGTTCCCGGCCACACTACATGATCATTGAAATGATCATTCAAATGAAGCTATGTCTAGCTCCGGCATTATTTACAAAAATCGACTGTACAAGCCTTTGTTAACCTATTTCCCCTTAAACCGCTGGAACTGATCTTGTGTGTATATTCCAAGGGGTTCGTAGATTGTTTGCACATTAATTGGACCCGGTAGATATCGCTGTCGTTATTTAACAAAAATTAGATACGCTTCCCGCTATAACGGCTGAGACTATTTGAATCCTGTCTGTTTTGTTTTATTCGAATTATTCTGCGAAGATTTAAATAAAAAGACAGGAAAACACAAATGAATATTTTAAAATACTAATACTTGCAGAGTTAGTTGCATCTACGGGATACTTCTAATACTAAATGTTTTGTCTGACCGTAAATCGGACACTACAATGTTTGCCGTGTCCGCAAATAAAAAGGGGGTAAAGAGATAATATGTTTGTATGTATGTGTGTTATAATAGAGCAATTTTGGAACTTTACTTGAAAAAAAAAATGAGAGTCACTGATGAAGTTTATCAAGTTATGAATTTTGTAATGTCTTTTTTTTAAATAATACAGTTGAGTTTTTCTTTTTAAGATTAAATATTTGCTTTTGAATATAGAAAACATTCTATTGAATAATACACTGTTTTTTAAGATCTTTGTACTCAATTAAGTATTTCAACGCTGTACGTCTCTGTACAGGTATTTTACATAGACTAAAGATTCTGTAATATATGTACAACTATTTTTTTATTTATTTATTTAATTTTGTATCAAAATACATTATAGGACATCGTTAAATTGCATATTATAAACCACAGACATATGTGCAATATGCAAAAGTTAGTTCGACAAAGAATTACAATATTATATTATCTATCTCTGTAGGCGTATAATACAACTATCTATTCGATTTCTTCATCTCCTGGTAATGTATGGAAGAAAATATATAAAATGCCGATTATATTTAGTGAGATAAACTAAAATTGAACTTTTTTCACTGCAGTTTCTACGAGATCTTATTCTAACTGGTATCGAGAGCGGTGCAGTCATAATATATATGATTTTGAAACATTTTTTTTGTCAATAAATTTTGAAAGTATGACGTCACAAGTCTTTTAGGGTGATGGGCGTGCCCATCGTACTCACCACGGTGAATCCGCGCCTGTTCCTACTGTTCAACTAACCAAGTTTCATAGTAATATAACTTAACTACGCTTACCTGAAATTCTAGTTTGTAGAGAACGGGAAATTTTCGCCGCTGCTCGCAGAGTTTGGGAAAGTTCTTCAATTCCACGGGCCGGTCTGGTATCGTCTCCGATATCGACCCGTTTTCGTCGGCTGCGAAATTAAAATTTATATTAAAACAAGTTCAAAACGCTGCCAGGCGGTCACGCTAGCTGCAAAACAACTAGGAGGTTGAATATGTAAGCCTCAGTAAAGTATGATCGTTGCCTTTATAGATATAGAAAAAAATAGATGGGCGTATTAAATAATAATGAACTAGTTAGTATTCTATCTATAGTCGAGTTATTTTGTGGAGTTTTAGTTGCATTTAATGCTATGGGCGGTGGTAAAGTGGAATGAGTTTTGTATAAGAATTCCTGTTATAAAGTCAGTTTTCTAATGAAACTCTGGTTTCAAGGTGTTAATATCTCTCTCGGATATACTGCACGACAGGTCAAGATAATGTTTTAAGACACACATATCTATGAGAAGTTTTGAATTTTACACTACAAAATCGCACGAATATACTAGTATATAAAGCTGAAGAGTTTGTTTCTTTCTTTACTTGAACGTGATAATCTCAGGAACTATTGGTCCGATTTGAAAAATTATTTCAGTGTTATATACCCATTTATCGAGGAAGGCTATAGGCTAAATACCGTCACGCTGACAATAAATTTTCTTTTGTTTTACCTTATTTTACGTTGACGAAGTCGCGGGCTCTGTCCAATAATAATCTGTGCTTAACGCTGATTTATTAGTTGATAACATAGATGTAGTAATTGAGTGCATAAATTATGTAACTTGATACAACCTCTCTATTATTGTTTGTTACTGTAAATAGATAAAATTAAAATTTATAAGACAACCCTGTAGCCTTTGCATTCAGTAATAATAATTAATTTTGTTGGAATATTAAACATAAAGTTTTCCGAACGATTGTTTGGTTTCCGTGGTGGCCGCGTGTGGCGCTGTACAGAGGCTATATAAGAGTCTGTTGTGTCATTGCCCCCTTTGATCTTGTAATGTTGAGTTGCACCGCACAAACAGCTCAGATTCATATCATTTGTGAATCTCCAGCTGGACATGTTCTCCCTAGACCTGCTAACCTGTGTCCGAAGTCTATTAAGGGACTTCCAGGTTTTCCAAGGCAGATCATGCCCAGGTGGAAGATTCTCTGTGGGTGACACAAATGGACTACGTAAGGGAGCTCTCTTTCTCCAGAGCCTGCATCTCGCCTCAGTAGCCTCCAATGCCATTTATTTATAGTAACCATTTAGTCACTACTTGCTTGCATCTATAACAGGATAGTGGATAGATGTTTATTTTTTTGTTAATGCGGTTTTAGATCCTCACTGATCGCCTATTACATTTACGATAAGATGTGTCATTAAAATAAGTGATTTTTTTTAAATATTATCATTTTAACATATAATATATTTATAATACTCGTGCTTAATTAACATTCGCCCGCGACTTCTTATGCTTTAGGTTTGTAGAGTTGATTTCATTTCTAGAGTTTATATTTTGTTATAAGCTACCTTTATTGGCTGGCCCGTTGGCGCAGTGGGCAGTGATCCTGCCTTCTGCTCCGGGGGTCGTGGATTCGATTCCCACCTCAAGTCTGGGTTTTAATTAGCAGGAAAAAAAATGGATAAAATAATTTCGATTTTCAAATGTCAAGGTTATTCTAATAATGTCAAATTTTCATATATAGAATATTTACGTTCAATTTTAACTTCAAATAACTTTTTAAAGAGTGAATTTATAATAAAAACATAGAAGACCTTTTTTTGTAGAGCGTCAATTTCTTTTTCAGAATATGATATGGTCTAAGCAATTCATCCAGCAATTTATGAGCAACAACCTTCCAAATAAAAAATTAAATTTTTCCCATGCTATTTATATGGAAAGTAGAATTTCGGGATGAGCGACCCCTAAATATTAATATTAAGACTTTTGCTTTTTACAGGCGTCTTATTACACTTTTCCGAAAGTTTTTATGGACAAGAAAACAAAATTTTTTTTCATCCAGCCTCATATGTATATAGAAGATAAATAGATATTTGCATAAGCCAACGCCAACTTTCCAAGAACAGAATGCTAAGTTCCAGTTACCAAAGGCAACGATGGTAATGTAACGTAGGCCTTGCAGGACGCTTTGTTATAATATCATATTACACAATACACATCGTTATAGGTCCTGACGTAGACGGGATCACAGAAGAGGCTACTTATTGCGTGTTACTAAATGTACATTTATCGTATGATACAAAGAAAAATGCAAGTTAAAAAATATATGGCTTTTGTTTATGTCTTTCTGTTTGTGCCGGTTGTTTGTTTCACTGGCAGATGGCTGATGTTACAAGGAATAATATAGGCTAATTTCGATTTAGAAAAATAAATAACGTTGGCCAATGCGGACAATAAAAAACCATATGCAGTTTAACAAAATCACTGAATCCACGCGAAAGAACTCGCGAGATGCAGCTAATCTAAAATAAAATTGAAAGCATCTTAGAGAACTTTATCTCTTGAATTCATGGCTATAACCGTAGAAGTAGATCACAGATGTAACTTTAATTATGAGTGCGCTTCTGCCTTCTGATTAAAACTCCGAGGATAAAAGTTTTGATCTGCACTTTGCTCTAATTAGCACCGCCTGCCTACTCCCTAATTAAATATTCCTTTTATAGTCTTTAGTTTTTCGAAAAATAGTGTAGGCACCGGATGAGCGGGTGACTTTAAATAAAATTAATGTATAATGAATAGCCGTGTCTTGACTGAAAATGCAGCCTCGCGAGGCAGCCTCGGACGTTTGCCGCGCAACGTTTTTTTTTTGGAGCGTGTACATCTTCCTCGGGCGCGTCGCGCACGTCTTGACTGTTCGAGGAATTTGACTAGCGGGGCTGCCTCGAAGGACTGCTCGTTCTTTCACGACTACTCTACTTAAGATATATTTGACTTGGATTGTTTTACTGCCACTTGATGAATACAGATTTAAACGAGAAAAAACTATGACACGTAAGTTACGATATCTAGGCCACACAAGTCTTACTAACAGCTAACTTGTAATCGGCACTTTATTTCCTTCATAAAACTTGAGCTGTTATCACGGGATCTGTTCGAAGTTCGCCAAACAAATTTACCATGGGCCATTAATTTTAAGGCTTGGCCGGTTTTTATCGCGAAGTTTTAAACAGTTTTTCGGTTTGGGAACATTGTAAATTTTAATCATTTAATCATTTGTAACGTCGGACGTGTTTGTTGTCCCGTAACGGCCAACGCCTGGTACCGAAATTTCTAATCTGTTAAGTCACTTTTGTTTTGGTTTTAATACGCATTAGAATGCCTACAAAGCATACATAGGTAGTACTTCTTATATAACTGGAGACAAATGTTCAGGCCCAATATATTTAGTCAAATCATTACCTTTTGGTTGCATTTTGTCTTTATTAGTATCAAGGACCTAAGTTAATTAACCCGGATATATTTTATATATTTCCTAAATTAACTACTTTTATCTCACTGTCGCCATAACAACCACCAATAGAAATTTCTCATACAGTTATTAATAATGGTAGCATTGCTAGCGTGATATGTCACTAAAGCAGCCTTAGCGAACGGCCAATAAAATACGTCTTATGCCGGCGCCAGACAGCTTCATTTGAAAGATCATTTCAATGATCATGTAATGTGGCCGGGTACTTTGTGTAGCTGCGCAAAGTTTAGTAGGAAAAAATGTACAAACACTTTGAGCTATGTCTGGTGCCGGCATTACGTTGTGATTATCATGGTGGCAATACCGATAGACATTTAACACAGATTACAATGAACCTTTTACTGGTGATAAATCAATACATTTACTTTTATAATGTAAATTATTTCAACTAAAAGCTTGTAATACAATTTAATCTGGAAGGCCTTTCCTAACCACCCTCACGGTCACAATTGATTCCGAACCGTTTCTCAAAGGTCAGCATCAGGGAGCCCAGGAATTAGCTAGTAATTAATAAATGTCTATTGTTGAAGGAGATCGTAGCTTAGTCAGTTGCCGGCATTTAGAGTCTCTTGTTAGGTTAAGCAGTTCTTTCCACATCTAAGTTACAGATGGGATCGATCGAAAAAAACCTTTGAAATCTGTGCATCAGAAGGTACGTAAAAGAGTCAGTCATCTGTCTTCGCCCCACAGCCACATTCTCTGCATTTTAAGCGGGCCCTGGTACTAGACTCGGATAACGCTAGGATATGATTGTTGAAGGCAGTAAAACAAATAATATATAAATATATCCAATTTGCAAACAAAAATATCACTTAAACTGGAGTATGTACGAATAATACGTCTCGGAATCTATAGTTATGACTTATGTCATTACAATGGCTTCCTGATTTATGTGCGCTAAGTAAGTTAAAGAATTAGACTGAGAGCCTATTTCATTATTTACAAGAAAGTTTTCCAATCTAAGAACCAATGTATTAGAAAACTTGGTTCTGTATTTTTTGATCGTTTTATTGCTATTTGAGACGGAAATAACATGTTCATCTAACAAACCAACGATCATAATAATAGACCCGACGTTCTTAGTTATAAATGGCGCGAATAATACGTTTTCGTTTTAATATATACCTACGGATCCGACAGACTTTATCTTGTCCTATTCTTGGTCAGAAGAAAGGTCCAGAAGGAAAGCCATCAACTGGAAGTATTTCGAAGATATATTTAAGTATTCCGTTGCGTTTTTCTGTCTTTCTTTCCTTTTAATCATTCCTTGAAATAAGGTGAAAAGAGACACAATTAAAGAGGGAATAGACGTTTATGCGTTTTTGCTAGAAACTTATCAAATTTAGGGTATATCCCAGGCCCATCTACTGGGTCCAATTGTTTTTCCAAGCCATGTCAAAATCTCTTGGTATATACACACAAGGTTATCGGTTTAGGAGGAGTGGGGTGACAAAGTATTTAATTAAAGGTAGCGCCTTGCTTGCAGTCTTTGTGGTCTGCAGACGAAATGGACCAGAGCGTTCGGTTACTAGAACCTCTTTCTCACATAAAATCGACGTGATGTGGCGGTAATGCTGTAACATCACGGGATAGTATTGTTGTCGCGTTTCGTTCGGTTTTTGAGACTTCCCGCTGGCCTAAACTCGTCATTAAAGGCCAGCAATGCATGTGCTAGCCTCCTGGTCGTGCAGATGTCCATGTGTGTCAGTAGTTACTTAGATGTAACACGTGCTTGTTTGCACCTTGTAACATAAAAAAGGCTTGTCAGTCAAGTTTTTTTTAAGTAAAGATTTATGGGTATTTGACTCATTGATTTAGGTTTAAATTTAGACTTGGTAGGAGGCGCTGCTATAGTCTTATTGTCAACAATCATTGAACAGGAAAATTTTTACAAATAATTAATCATTTTCCTTAGTAATTACCTTTCTTGGCAAAAGGTACGAGTATGGTTTGTTAAACGTTGTTAGTACTTCTTGGTATTATCTTTAATGAAGTGAAAGTGTATCATATATATTTATGAGAGTTTGGAGGTCGCCTGGGGGTTGGAAGGAAAATACGGTTCGCGGAAATGACGGCGTCAGCGGGTCGACCATCGCGTACTTGGAATTCAATAAATAATTGACAGAATGAACTAGTTTGTAAGGGTTTTGCGATTTCTGAAGTCTTCCTTCTTGCATTACAATAGGTACAAAGAGTTTTTTTTGTTTTCAAAAGACCATTGGATATGTTGTCTTTTTAGCACCTGAGAAGTCATCTACCCAAGATATTAAATTCTGGCTAAATTAATATGATTGGTAATTATGCCATGATTACTTTTAATAAAAATGTATATTTTTGATTTATTTCTTCCGTCGTGGGAGGCTGACATTCTGCGCGAAACCTATTCCTGTTGCGGATAGGTCAGAAGCGTGAAGCGGCAAAGCAAATCGCGCAGCCTTTGTCACTTCGCGATTTTTTGTTTTTTTTACCGTCCGAGGTGTCGGTTACGGTAACAGTGTCGCGAGATCAATGGTTTTTTACTCATCAAAAAAGCCCACGCACCCCATTTATTTTACTTCAAAGCAAATCGATGATATTTTAAAGGCTACAACTGACTCGGAAAAGTCGGGCTACAAGAAGAATTAGCAAGAACATGTTAGTATTTTTGGTCTTCAAAAATCTTAGTCTAATATTGGTTCTAGTTTTACAAAACAGTATATTGAATAAAAAGGTAAAAGGAAGGAATTGGATGTTAGAAGGTTTCGTGTTACGTTTCAACGCGACGCCGCATGGGTATTTGATCGTGGAAGTATTGTATCCCTTACAACCACAATTGCGTTCTGTGAGCGGCGAACAGAAAGAATCCTTGGAAAATATGTGGGTTAAGGGCTTTTTATTGGGTGAACAATTTGCGCTTTTGTATCAATAGATCGAAGGAGATGCGTTGCCAGCCTTAATAACGAGTTTAGGCCACCGGAAATTCTCACAAATCAAACGAAACGAGACAACAATACCATCACTTGACGTGACGTATAATTTATCCAAAATACACAAATAACCTACAAATATCTTACCGTTGCCGAAATATTATCGAAACCGTAATTATGTCGCCAACTTTCCAAATGCCGAAGCAAGTTCTCCCTGAGTTATTTACGTGGCAATACCTCAAGCCATATTCGTTATTATGTCGGTAAATTGTTCCAAATATTACACTACGAAATTAATTGAACTTATAATGAGTTGTTCCGACGTCAACGTCGACTTTTTAATCAACTTTAAAATAACGATAGACCACCCATTGTACTCATAATATAAAGTCTCTATTTCTTTTCTTAAGAAGAAAGATAGTAGAAGATTGTAGTCAAAATTCTTATTTTATAACTAACCGCCACAAAAGTTATAATAACAATTAAAGAATTCATTTTTATTTATTTATTTCTTAGATTGTATACATAAAGCTTATACATAAAGCTGCAGAGTTTGTTTGTTTACTTGATCGAGCTAATCTCAGAAACTACTGGTTCGAATTGAAAAATAACCTCTCAGCCTTTGTAGGAATGGGTAATTATCAAGATTTCTCTTGTGGGTACATTAATTAGGTCAAAATAAATTTTATTCAGCTTTTTAAATCATTAAATGTACGTAAATAATATATTGTTTAGTAGATAAAAGCAGACAATAAAACAAAATATGTACAAGTATATGAGATTTTTAATCCATATCCGTTCTAATATACAAAGCTGAAGAGTTTGTGTTTGCTAGCTCGAAAGCGCTATTCTCAGGTACAACTATTGATCCGATTTGAAAAATTCTTCCAGTGTTAGATAGCCCATTTAACGAGGAAGACTATAGGCTATATATCATCGCGCTAGAAAATTTACACCTAATTTTACGCGGACGTAGTAGCGGGTAAGAACTAGTTGCTAAAAATCTTTCTTCAGGTTCAATCATTGGCTCGCCCGTTGGCGCAGTGGCCCTGCCTTCTGCCCCGGGGGTCGTGGGTTCGATTCTCATCTCGAGTCTGGGTGTATTATCCATATGTATGTATTTATATATTTCCAAAAAAAAAATATTGTGTATAACAGACGGCTGTTACCTATAACACAGGCTTATTGCGTAGTTGAAAGAATTTTTTTTATCTTGTTTTGTGACGTTTATTTTTAGCAGATTATTACCATACAAGGGTCACCAAACCTTGGGATTGTATAACCGAGAAAAAAGCTGATGTCAACAGAGCTAAAAATAACAACGGTGTTTTTAAAATGTTACAAGAAATATTTTTTGTTTGAAGCCAGCACATAAGCAAAAACACACACAACATACACACACGCCCACAGTTAAATTCACACTCAGACTGTCTCTCTCTCTCTCTCTCTCTCTCTGTCTCTCTCTCTCTCTCTTTCTCTCTCTCTCTCTGTCACATACACACACACGCACGCACGCTCGCACACAGGCACACGCACGCACATGCACGCGCACGCACAGATACGCACACACCAACATAGACACACAACATCTGATATAGGATTTCCATACTTACCTTTGTTTGTGGTTGGTAACAAAAAGTAACTCCAAACTTAGGCATGTAAAGAATTTTAACTGAACTTGGGAATCAGGATATTATATCCCAAAGTATTACGAATATCTGTTTTAATCGTTATATCTCAGAAACGGTGGCTCTTAGGAAAGAAAATATTAGCATATTTTATAGATAAATATGTGATCTCGAATTTTTACCTATACCGCTGTCCTATATGTAAGTGTTTAGATTACTATAAAATTTTGTTGACATTCTGTTTGTGTTTGCTCAAATATGATTCTATGTTTTGCTACGTAGAGGGACGGGCAGTTCATTTAATTAAATAACTACTTCACGTTAACTACCAGTGCCCACGATTTCGTCCGCGTAAAATTAGCTACAAAAATAGATTCAATTTTAGCGTGATGATATATAGCCTATAGCCTTCCTTGATAAATGGGCTATCTAACACTAAAAGAAGTTTTCGAATCGGCCAGTAGTTCTTGAGATTAACGCGTTCAAGCAAACCAACAAACAAACAAACTCTTCAGGTTTATTTATCAGTATAGATTATTAACTTGTCATGGTTCTTATAAATTATTAATGATTTTATACATCTAAAGTGGTTCGCAACAATATCAGTTCCTGATTAAAATACGACCTCCTTTAAGATAATCTAGCATAAATATATCCTTTGGTTGCCAGTATTTAATTAAAGCAGACTGTAGACTGATGACAAGATTGGCCCGTTGGCGCAGTGGGCAGTGACCCTGCCTTCCGCTCCGGGAGTCGTGGGTTCGATTCCAGACTGGAATCGAACCCAACACTGCAAAACGGCGGTTAAAGGATGGACATACTAAATCTATGGAATATAATATAAAAGGTCTAAAGACGATAAGTGAACGGGTCCCAGAAGAATTTTAATGTATGTTTATGATAGTATACATTCTGTAATTTTTAAGTCTCTATTAAATGACCGATCTTGAATAAGTCAATAAAAAACCAAAAAAAAAAAATCTAAGAAACTTATAAATCGATTTAGGAACTGATGGAAGCTTTTCGGAAATAAATTAAGAGCTATATGAGTTAAGAAGATCAGTGAAAAAAAACAACTTTTACTTTAATTTTTAACAGTGATACAATTATAACCATTTTTTTTTATTTTTCCATTCGATTTACTATAATGTGATCTTACGTATATACTTTTCAATGTCAAATCAAATCTTAAATTAAGCGGCACTTTGAAATCAAGATTTAAAAAAAAATAGAGTGCGTATGACGGCTTTACATATGAATTATTTTTCTTAACCAAACTAACTAAATAACTATAAATACGTACCTAATACTTGTACTTAATTTCGGTTTTAATAATGACGAACTAAGAAGGCGATAAAATATAGATAGTAGCCAAACGCCCGTAACTTTTTGCCCCTTGTAACATAAAGAAAAACTATCAACACTCGGTCGTCTTTTCCTAAGTTAATACCTGTGTTATAGGTAACAGCCGACTGATACACTTTTTTAATATATAAATACATACTTATACGCGTGTTCACCCAGACTCAAAGCGGGAATCGAACCCACAACCTCCGGAGCGGAAGGAAGGGTCACTGTAAAACTGCGCCAACGGACAGGTCATTTTCAATTCCAGTCAAAATTGAAGTGAATTATTAAATTATATTAATTTAATTTTAATAACTAGAAAATAAGTGCAAGAAGAATATTTACGTAATTATATAATACTAGCTGTTCCCGTCACTTCGTCCGCATCCTTATTTAGCAGATTTCAACTAACTATAAACTACCTCCTTGCCGAATTTCGAAATTTCGTATTTGGTGACCTTTCACTTTCATATATTATAGATACATTCTATTAAATATTTCATTACATTAGTTTCAATAACAATAATAAAAAATATATCAGTGCCTGATAAAATATAAACTAAGAACTAACTTGAATTTGAAAATAAAAATTATAAAAAAATTAAATACTGTATGCAAATTTTGAGTGTAAAAATAAAAAAAATTTATGCGCACTTATTGTGCTTTATGACTCGTAAAAATAAGTTAGGCAAAGTAAACAAACCACCATAACAAAAATTCCTTACTTAAAACGTGCACACTCACAGCGTTGTGTAAGGTAGTATTGTACGGAGATCAAAGAATGATTGTTTATTTAGAAAAACAGCGATTTTATTTTTTGCTAGAATATTTTAAATTGTTGTTTAAAAGCCATCAATATCCGCTTTCTTTCTTTCTATAAACTATTCTAAACTATCAAAGACAAAAGGGAGGCATTATTTATCATCAAGGGTAACATACAGACTTTAAAAAGAGCCGTTTGAAAACTGGTTCATCAATTTTGTCCGTGTAAAGTGTGTTTTTATATGTTTAATTTTAAATGTTTTAAGTTTGTTCAAGCGAACACAAAAAGACTCTTTCATGCGTGTAGGCGGCGCTCTACATTTATTTTAGTATAGTCTAAATAAAACCTTTATTTGTGTACTTTGAAACGAATGTAATGTCTCTTGTTGTTCGTCTTTATCTCGGGCAAATGGGTAGTTATAAGAATTGCAGTTTTCATTTAGACGTATAAAATATCTTGAGTTCTTCAAGTGAACACAAAAATTGGTCCGTAAAATAAATTAACTCTCTGATGTCAATATTTTTTTTACGTTCACTTATTTTCGATTAAGTCCATTTGAATTTTTTTTTTACATAATTTACGGCTAAGATAAATTGAAAAGTGGAATTTTAAAACAAATTGCAAAATTTTAAATTGAAAGGTGGAATTTTAAAACAAATTGCAAAATTTTAGAGTGAATTTTTTTTAAATAAAATTTACTTAGTGAATAAAAAAAGGTAATTATTCAGTTTCAGTACTTTTCCCAAAAATTCATATTTTTAGTTTTTTCTTTTAGAAGTTGTTGTTTGCACTCTAATGAATCATGTTTCGTCGGGGGAGGCTGTCTTTTTTATGTTTGTAATGTTTTGTAACATAGGGCATATTGGCGGAAAGTGACCAAAGCCATCGCTGTGTTAAAAAGAAAAAAAATAACCGCCAAGCGGATTTGTTTTATAAGTGCGTAGCGATTGGTTGGCTGGATAGCGCCTTGGTCGCTTCGCGGCCATTTTTTTTGGTTTTAATACAGAAATAGATGTTGATAATCGTGTTGTTTTACCAATAAATAATCAAATTCGTATTCTTATTACAGCTACTGATGTTATTCACCATTTTAAATTTAGGCAAAAATTAAAAAAGACTCGTACGCATATTACTATGTAGTTGTAGCCTTGACTGTTCTATATTATAAAACTCATGTAGTTTCAATTCACAGTTATTTCTACAAGAGTTCAAAGGTTTTGTAGTCTATTGTCACAATTTTCAGCGATTTTCAGCAACGGTGTATCTATTATTACGGCTAACATCTCGACACACAGCCTTTTGGCGATCGAACATTATCCCCACAAGCGTAATACGACCCTAAGGTACACAAAATAAGGTTAAAATTATATTGCAAAATTTATAATGCTGAAACGCCAGGCTGTTCAGGGCGATGCGTAATGCGATTTTGGGAATTAACCCGTAATATGTTTTAAACTCTATTAGCCAGTTAATAGGGTTGGTTTTTGTTTGTATGTTATTCTATTGGGGGAGATGAAAATTTTTCAGGACCGGCTATAACGACACATTAGCCGCCGTAGGCTCGCTCACCTTTATTAATGCGGTACAGAGGTTCTCGCTTACTTCCCATGGTTTTCGGTCAAATTCCCATACAGGTCAATGGGATCATTCATTAAAACGCCATGAAAACGTGTCAGCACTTAAATGTTTATGTAAATAATAAAAGTGTGAAGTTCGAAATACATTTGTAAATACATTTATGCATTACGACTTTTATTTTTCTTGTAAATAATATCCTTGTATTAGAAAAAAATAATCCTTGAACGTCTATCAAAAGTGGGAAAAAAAATCTGCCGAGTCTAACGCAATTTCAGTTGATTTAGAATAGATAGAGAGAACATCTGGACTCCATGTGTCTAAAAAAAAGCTATATATTTTGATAATACAATATATACGTGCAAATCAATACATTTGCTATCGTAATGTTAGCAGGCGCTTAAAACTGTAATCTTATATTAAAGAGAACTATTGAAATTTATTGGCGTCACATTTGGGTACCATTTGTGTTAAAAGTTCTATCCTTAAATAATATATAACGTATACACATTTTTGGTATCGTAGTTCTTGCAGACATAGAACTTAATAATCTTAAAATAAAGTATCCTTGGATAATGTAGTATCTAAACGCAGAATAGCTTATTTGCTATCGTAATAATTGCAGGCGTTTAAAAGTATTTTATTTCTTTGGTCATTAACACAGAGTACATTACATACTAAACAAATAGAAATTTAATTTAAGTTTACTAGTAACGGTAACGTCATACGCTCCGCTGCAGCTAAAAAGCTATCATGGCGGATTGTTGTACTGTAAGTTTCCTTTTTTCGTTAATCCCTATTAATCTCGCTCGCAATATAAAAATAAATACGTTATTTAGCTTTATGTATCTTATTTTATCAGATAAAAACATAATTTAATTGATTTCTAATTACTATCTTCATGCCTATTCTCCATCCTTGCATATAATTTCCGGCAAGAATAGTTCAGCTGTTTAAGAAAGATAAAATCTGAACAGAAAAGTATGAACCTACTTTTTCACATATATATTACCTAAGAGTAAATATTTTATATCAAAGTAGTTTAATTATTAAGGTTTGTGATCGATATAGGGAAACCAAGGCTAGCACAATGGCTTTGTCCACGCCCTAGCAATAGTTTATAACTTCTACCCAATCCGATGTCAGAGTCGAAGATACATTTTCGAGTTCACTTAACTTGTCCCCGCCCCATCTGTACTAATATATAAAGCTGAATAGTTTGTATGTTTGCTTGAACGCGCTAATCTCAGAAACTATTGGTCCGATTTGAACAATTCTTTCAGTGTTAGATAGCCCATTTATCGAGGAAGGCTATAGGTTATATATCATCACGCTAAGACCAATAAGAGCGGAGCACCGATGAAGGAAATTACAAAATTGGGGATTTCTTTTTCCTTTTGAGAGCTTCCGCTGCATGCGCTGCGTAAACAGTTAAAGTTTCGCAAAAATCATGTATCACAGAATTGTTAACCTTTAAAAGTTCTAAATAAAAGTCCGCGACAGCATATGTCTATCTTTTATTGTTGGCTCACTTTTTCACTTTTCCACTTCCTCAGACACACAAATTTGTTCTTAAATAATGCATATCTTTAATTTGTGAGCGTGTTGTTATAAACATGATATTAATCCTTATCCAAAAACTATTTTTTAAACCCCAAGTGATACGACTGGCCCACAAGGACGAAGCCGCGGGGTACAGCTAGAATTATATACACAGCTGTTTTGTAATATTTTGTTCTGCGTCTCTGCTCTGCTATTATATTAACGTATAAAATATATGTACAACGTGGGCTATAGTATTAAGTAAAGCTGAGAGGTAATAGGAATTTGAATTTTATCGTTATGCACACACCGGCAGAATTTGCGGAACATAAAAAAGGGAGAATATAAAATAGTTAGTTTTATTTTCAAAAGAGTAATAATTAATAAAAACAAAAAAATTACCCATCCGTGGCATATAGTATATTCAGCTCACAATCTTTCGTAACAAGGTTAACCCACATTTACTGTAATAAAGTTTTAACTAATACATCTCATATTGCCAAACTGATCGCGAAAAACAGTCGATTGTATATTGAAAATCGGAAATTGTTCATAATTTTATTTGATGTATAAAATGTTCCATATTGTTTTAATGACAATAAACAGGAGATCATTACCAGAAAGAATTACCGGTATATATAAATCTTATCTTATCTATAAATAAATTACGCGTCACATTCTTTGTCCGCGATGGAAACCTAAACTACAAAATCGATTTTAATCAAATTTGCATGCTGTGTGTAGTTTGATCTAACTTGAAAGATAGGATAGCTAATATCTTAATTTATAGTCCCTAATAAAAATGTCTACACGTGCATAACTTTCGAACGACTGCAACCAAATTAAATAATTTCTTTTTTGTTGTTATCGTTATTGTTAGGGCAAGGTTTGTATAATAAAAAAGAAATGCGAAAGCGAAAAGGAAATGGAACGAGAACGGAACGGGAACGGGGAATAATGTTATAGGATAAAACGTTCCGGCAGGACAACGTGTGCCGGGTCCGCTAGTAGATTTATATATTTTTATTAATTTTAGGTGGAAATAAGGCCAATGATGTACCTGGCGCTATCGTATGACCACAGATTAATTGATGGTCGTGAAGCAGTGATGTTCCTGAGGAAAGTAAAATCTGGAGTAGAGGATCCTACGTCGATTCTAGCAGGAGTTTAAAGAAATACTTGATTACCTAATGTTGGTAAATAGAAGCAAAAAGTAATGTCATAATAATATATATATGGGAATTGATAATTCTGTGGCTTCTACTTGTTATATATCTTTGTAGTTTGGTTGAAGGCAAGAAGGTCGAGAGAAATAGAATATTTGTGAACCAAATGGACAATAGTGCTATGTTTTAAATATAATAACTACGGCTAGAAGACGCAAATATATTCAAATTTTTATAAAATCGTAAATCATATATGGCATAGGAATAGTTGTTCGCTTAGAATTATGTTCAAGTTTTCTTGGCTTCGTTATATCTATCTGTTTATAAAAGGAACACTACTCTATTATACACTATTATTATACAATTAGACTTGCGATTATGTATTTTTTTATAATTTAAATAGAACTTTATAAAGGTTACTAATGAAATCCGTGCTTTATGCCTCTATAATTTACCAATTTTGCTGTAATCTTTTAGGAAATATAAAATAATTCTAATCTGTGTTTCATTTGTTAAATTAAAATGTCTCTATTTTATTGAAGTTACACCTACTTTTTTTAGCGCATTAACGAAAAAAATAGGGACTTAACCGCTTCGTTGCCGCGATCATTTTTACAAACTTTCACCGGTGGCTACTTTATAAATATTTCAGGGCGCAACGCTGTCGTGCTCAGCCATACGTTAAGAAAACGCCATTGTGGCATTTTCAGCCACCAAAGAAATATTTGACTATTTTCTTCAATTTCTAGCTTATTTATACTTGAATAAGTTCAGTCCGCATCGAATATCTGCCGTAAGCGGTATGATAATTCATTTAAAGTTCTTTGTTTGTGATTATCTACGTGAAATAGAAAGCAAAGGGTTGAATCTGTTTAGATGCTACAAACCTTTTTACGCAATTTTTGAATTCTAATGCATGCAGATTAGTTAAAAATTTTCATTGAAATCGAATAACGTGTGATGTTCAATAAAGGATAAGCTAACAAACTAATCGATAAATAAATCGTTCATTTAATATATTGCTCTATAATATTTGCACTTAAATTTTGATGATACCATATATCATACCAAGAATATACTTGTCTACTACTTTTACCCACAACTTTACCAGTATTTTTGAAATTTTTCTTGACATGGACATTTACTGTCTATTTCACTAGGTTTGACAATTTTTGTACCTACAATGTACAAAATACGGGTATTATAATATGTGTAATAAACAAATATTGATATGAATATTGATAAATAAATAAATAAATAGAGTAAGTTGAAGTGAATACTTATAAAATAAAAATCCTTCTGAACCCATTAGTACACTACGGATCTCTCATTAATTTAACCTGATTGGTACAAAACTATTATATTCCTTCGAAGTTTTGTACAAAATTACAAAAAGTTGCAGTTACTTAAAAAGGCTTACGGTTTCTGAACTTTTCGAAATCACATTTTATACAGAAACTAAGACCATAGGCGTATAACGTATTCACGTGTTAAATAATGGTATTTCCATTTTTTGGATACTTTTAAAAGGTAATTTTGAGAGAGTTTTAATAATATTAATTTCCATGCCACTCTGTTATCCTGCAGCCATACATTTAGGACATCGTATCTCGCCACTACGGCGTTCTAAGGTACCTAGCGGTTAATAATGGGCTCTTCGTAAAAGAGGTTGAATATACAACAATCGGTGAATTTGATATCGTTTATTTTGTTATTACAATCAAATTTTAGACTGTTATGGATATGAATCTATAAATATAAAAAAATTCTCCCAGTAATTTATCAAATAAAAATAATAGATAAGTGTATATTAAATTAAGATGAGTTTTCTTGCAAGCACTAGTATTATCTATATACTTATTAATCGGTAAAGCAAAACTATCAGTACCATTTTACAAAGATCACTCGGACGCAGGAATATGAAATTTGGCAGAAGGAATATATATAAATAAGTAAAGAAAAATACTTCTAATTTAATTTAAAATCATTTAATCGTGCTTATTTTCCTTCGCGCCTTTCATAACCAATACTAACTCACCAAAGAATTATAGCTTCTACAGAGTGGACATAGCGCGCTTACGCGCACTTATTTTTTATTAATATTGTCAATGGTAAAGAGTATTTTAAACTCCTTGTTAGTTTCCCTAAATTATTTAAAAAGCATCTTACATGTAATTGTGGTATTATACGATCCCCACGCCCTAGGATTTCCAAACTATTTCAGGAAGAAACTTGAAATTTTCAATGTTGATAGAAATGCTAAAAGTAGTACGTATCAGATACGGAACCCTTTTATATAAGCGTGTCTTGAAACAGTTTTGGCCACTTTTGTTTTTTTTTAATTCAAATTCCTTATTTGCCAAATTGTTACAATGTTCTTATTGTTATAGAAGACGATTGTAACAGTCTGGTAAATTTGCCATAAGATGGCGTGCAAAATTATAAAATAAAATATTTGAATTAAAATTACAATTCTCATGAGATTTTACCAATGTCAAATTTATAAAATTGTGCTATATTGTTAAAGGATATTATAATGTCAAAAATTTTGTGAGCAAAGTATCGTCTATATAAAAGTATATCCTTTATAAACGTAAATGTATATGAAATTTCATCGGTTTTCGTTGGGCGCCCTCAGTCGACGATCCGTGGCTTTGCTGCGAGCGATATTACCTCCCTTTCGCTTAACTCTTTTTAATGAAGTTTTCTCTTCTTCTTGTAAGGGAAGTAGCAAGAACATAAATGAGCGTAATTATTTGTAAATTTCATCAGAGAAAATACATTTTTATTACTTTAATTTCTAACTAACCCTTAGCAAAATATTCTTTAAGGAACTGTCAGTTAAATTAAAAAAAAATTCTGGCAGCCATACCATATTTTTAATAAATTCCTAAGGGAATTATATCAAAGAGTCGAAGTCATAAATCCACCGTAAAAAATCAACACTTCCTACTCAGTAAAGGAAATGTATTTAGGAAATGAAAATACTTCCTTCTTACGTTTTTTTTTTCATACAAATGTGTTGACAGTCACGGCCACCACGTTTCTTCGGACAACAATAAGCCAAGCCAAAGGTGGGTAAACACGAAATCCAAGATGAAAGATAACATTTCATTCACGACACCGTAAAGAATCGAAAAATATGAACCCTGACAGATCGCGTGAACTAAATTAATATCCTTGAAATGCAATCAAAGCAATTATGCCTTTTCGTGGCCCGCGGCCATCTTGCGTCTCGTTTGTTCTTTGAGGACGTGCATATTTGTGTCTCTCTCGTAAAATGGCCATGTGACAAGGGTTGGCCCGCAATAATTCACTAGCCATGCTTAGAGCCACGCTCAGGTAGCTAACATTATCACTATTGGCGTTGTTCATAATTTAAAAAGACTTATAATTTTGTTTGTCTCAAAAGCGGTATTGTTCTAATAAGTTATTAGCTGCAGGGCCGGCCCTATCGTAGGGAGAACGGAGGTCGGTCCAGACGCGGAGTCCCAGGGGGCACCTCAGCTATGGTGAGATTTTTTATAAATATATTTTATTATTAAAAAATATAAACAGGGCAAGTAAAAGGAGCTATAATTGAATCTTGTTCCATCCTAAAATTTACCTCAGGCCGGCATTGACTAGCTGTATACCGCCACTTCGTTCAAGTAGGTCACCTTTAGGGGTTTAAAAATAGTTTACAACAGATTCCCAAATATACCAAATATACACAAACATTTTCATAAGAATCGGTCAAGCCGTTTTGGAGACTTTAGCAACACACACTGTGTCAAAAGACTTTATTTTTATAATTAATTATATTTTTAAATTATATTAGATTGCAGTCATTTACCTGTAGCAAACTCACTAAAAAAAAAACCAGCCAACACCAAAATATAATTTGCGAATGAACATTTCAATTAACCAACTTATTTTTAGTGCATAATTCATTAACTTAACTTTTTTCGGTATAAAAATAAATTGAAGTTTTATTTACTTTAACCAAGTTTGACTATGAATACGATACATATAGCAAGTTAAAACATCTTTGCCTGTCTGTCTATTTGTTTCGAACAATATCCGAAACCGCTGAACTGGTTTGGTTGGGACGTTCTCTGGTAGATAGTTGTTTTTCAAGGAATAATATAGGGTACTTTGCCTTCAACTAAAAAATAAAAACCCTCAAAATTTAACAAAATCACTGAAGTCACCGGACACCGGGCGAAGTCGCGGGTTACAGCTAGTTTAGTAATATAATTTATGTTGAGTTATATTATACATTCGATTTGTCCAATTTTCAAGTAATATATTTATAAACTGTGCAATAGTAATATATTGACAAATTGTGATAATTTATTTTGGTGGGTCGATAATTCGTTCCACTTGTCCACAATCGAATATGGATTGTGGATGTCACCATAGTCCATATTCTACAATAATCTTATTAACTGCTGTTATAATCTTTTAAATAATTCTTAGTTTATATTCGTTAATACAATAACGATATTATAAAAAAAAATTATTATCGTTAATTCTTAGATCGACGCTGAACCTTTAAAGGAAAGAGAAAAAGAACTGTATCACCTATTGGAATACGCGAATTTGCACGGTTCTCGTTAATGTAAAAAGCCGAACCCTCTTTCACTTTATTTGCTTTTAACATGGCGCTGTGAATTTTAATAACGGGGCATAAGGGGCTACCGACGTACATGGACAACTGCAACACCAGAGGGCCCGCAGATGCGTTGCCGGCTTTTAAGAAATGAGTGTGCTCTTTTCTTGAAGGTCCATAAGTCGACGTTCGACATCTACAGATAGAGATAGTGCAGTTGACACAATCGAAAAATCGTAGATGAGTTGTTGTGGCCTTAGAGAAATGAGTATGCTTTTCAGTGATTCAAGCACGTTTTTTGCGAATTCAGCCCTTCTTAAATAAAATTTATGATTTTCTTTTATTCTCAGTCAGACAGTTCACAAAATCTAGACAGTGTTAAATCAAAAAATATAAATTGCTGGGAGGACGAAAAATTGTCAAAGTAATTGGAGTCCGTCAATCAACCTTTGCGATAAAAAGGCTTGGCGTGACCTGGAACTGAATTTTATAAACTTTACCGAAGTGTCCGTACGTACTTTAATGCAGTTCAAATGTCTTTTGTAGCTTTTTGGGATATCAGGTTATTGTAATTTCTTGTTTTCTTATTTTTCCAAGCCAAATTAACGACATATTTGGAACACGTAAGATATATTGTAAGACTATATTAGACGTACCTAAAATGTATTCCTAATATTCATTAAAAAAAAAAGATAAAATTGCTTGGCGTTAAGTCGCTCCAGCTTTATACTTAACAGTTACTGTAGATATATGGGACACACTGTAAATTATTATTATTTATATAGAAATATAGTAAATTCGTTTTTTGTAAAAGCTGTTTTTAAAGAGTGCTTAACTACTTTCTTGCTGGACTTTTTCAAATCAGTGGCAGGTCTTAAAATATTTGGCGAACTAAAAAAGCTTGTAGACTTAATAAAACATCTTTTGATTTAATTTGATATGTGTCAAACCCATCAGAGTTAGGGCAAAAACGACAAAAGCTGAGTCCGTTGTTTCTTCCTACATAGGAAGAGATTGCCAATTTATTCCCAGGTCTCCGATATAAAGAGGTCTGTTAGAAAATCATGGAATTATTCACGGTACATTTCTACAACTCGCTTTCAGCCAACAGAAAATTAAACCCGATACGAAAATCTTTTGCTAAAGACCATAGGACGATATGCATAGTGAATGGGCCCCAGAACGATATCTAGATTGCCTTTTCACTTTACTGTATTTATAAACGTCATGTGAATAATAATAATATTTATTATTTTTTTAGTTACTATTATATAATTAAGTAATAAAGGTTACGTTTTAAAAACTAAGTTTACAAGGATTCCAAGGCGCCCTACACTGAGAAGAACCGGCAACAAAGTCAGTCGGGTATTTTTTTCTCTAGGAAGGCAAGAAATTTTAACGTTTGCTAAGAAACTTTATTGCATAAATAATTATACTAAGACGAATAAACGTGCCTACTTTGAACTAAGATGGTTTTAAAAGGGCCTTCCACGCTCCAAAGTTATCACAGACTAATTGGTACATATATATCACCCAATGTAAGTACGTTTCATCCCTATAATTTGTACGACAGGCTTAATACAAATCTTGAGAGCTTTGGAGGGTTTAAAAGACGTAAATGTTACTTTTCTTGTATAAAAAGAAAGCGTATGTAAGACGATAGATTCTAAGGAATCAAAAAATCCGCCGGTCTAGTACCAGGGTCTGTCTGGGTCAGGCACGACTGAAGACCTGAGTCTGCAGATGACGTGGCTGTGGAGTGAATTAAGATGACTGACTGCCATCTGACGTTATCCCCGGAGTCCCGGCACTTAGCTGCCTGCTGCCAGCTCGTTTGCCTCTTGTAACATAAAAAAAAGTTCATATAGGAGAAAGAGTGCAAACGCTAATATTTTTTTTATAATGTGCAAAATTAATACATCAAATTGTTAAAAAAAACCTCACGCAAACCAATGCCAAACGATTTCCACCATTTACAAACACATATATTGGATGATGTCAAAGCGTGATCGCGACAACTGTATGTTATATTAAGTGTCAAAGTTATTTTTTTGTGAATAGAACAATACATGTCGTTGTACGCAAAAAGGTTTGTGGGCGAATTTCGACCAGCCGGCGATTTTAAGTGACGCTAAATCCTTCCGAGATATCAATCGGAGCTATAAAAACCATAAAAAGTTTTTTTATTGTACATATATTAAGTGTGTCGCCCCTAAAATGTCTTCTCTATGTTACCTTATAAAAAGAGAACTTTCTAGTCTATGGCTGATGTAAAAACTTCCGAGAATACTACTACGAAAATAGAATAGTAGCTTCATAACTAGTCTTTTTTGTTAAGGATACCTCATACATAAATAAATCGGAATGTTTGTTTGTTAGGTCGAAATATTTTTTTTTCAATATATACAACCTACCTACTACTACCACATAAATGCGATACCTCCCACGTAAATTGTTGTAACCCTAAATTCCCAACTTCACAGTAAAGCTTTACAAACAAGTAAATTGTAATAAAATCGTCATTATATAACACATTTTGTATACTATTATATATTCAATAATGACAGTTACATTATTGTATACAATATTATACGAAAAAGTGACTGGTATATCACAATTTAGTTGTTTGTAACGCTCTACTATAAAGTTGGGAATTTGGTGTTACAACAATTTACGTTGGAGGTATCGTAATATTATCTTAATATTGTCGTCAACACATCAGTCAAGTATTGCTTGGTCAGGTAATTATGCAGTTTAATTACTTTTCCCAAAAATAAATGTATGTATTATTCTTCTTCTCGAAGTTGTTATTTGTACTTTAATGAGTGATAGTTATTCGGGGAGTCTGATATTTCGCGTGCAACATAACTCTGTTACGGTTAGATGAGAAGCGGCCGGACGATCGCACAGCGATCGCCTTTGCCACTTCGCGGCTATTTTTTATATTTCAACACAGAAATCCATGTATATGTGAGTATAATGTTATCATTAACGTCCAAATACTGCAAAAAAAAATCGAACAGTTACACAGCACGCCGGTAGCTAGAAGGGTTATAAATTTAATAAGTACTTTGGTGCACTTTTTCTTTATTTATTTCAAGGGCCGATATATTTGACACACCGCTTTTATAGGACCCCACAACTTCTATTTCATTGCCGCCATTACAATCACCAATATTTATTCGTTAACACAATTCTTAATTATGATAGCACTGTTCTCAAGATATTTTATTGGTGTGGTCTATTACAATCGCCTATGGCATTGGTTAATACAATTCTCTATTATGGTAGTACTGTTCTAAAGACATTTCATGGGTGCAAACACAAGAACAGACCAATGACAATTCTTGTACTTATAGATTATTAATGATGCCAACATTGATAGAATGAACCATACTAAATACAAGTTTATAACCAACAGTATCTACTTCTTTTCACAAAATAATCTTCTTTTTTTTCCTAGCCTTAGCCTGGTGTAGTAGTACCAGGGTCCGCTTAGATTGCAGAGGATTTGGCTGTGGGGCGAGTAAAGATGACCGATTGCCATCTGACGTCATCCTCGGAACCCCCACGATCTCTACAACCTTATGACTAATATCACAAAGTGACATTCTTATAAATCGCAGTAATTTATTACATTGTACGACAAACAGAAAATTAACTCAGTCCGCGTGTGGCTATTATTTTTGGGAATAACCTTTACAAAATACTTATTGTACCCGCGACTCCTCTGCATAAAATTAGGTGAAAAATTCTAGCGTGATATGTATCTTATAACATTCCTCGATAAATGGACTATCTAGACAAAAAATCTAATAATATACGATAGGTTGTGTCTTTCAGAAACGCAGATTCGAATCCGGTTGAAGCCAATATTATTCAATATTTTCTTCTATTTATTTCTGTTACGGTTATATAAAATGTTGTATTATATAAGACTCTACATGTGCCAGCGACTTTGTCCCCGTAAAATTAGGTAAAAACAATAGATCCAATTTTAGCGTGATGATGTATAGCTTTTCTCGATAAATGGCCTATCTAATACTGAAAGAATTTTTCAAATCGGACCAGTAGTTCCTGAGATTAGCGCGTTCAAGCAAACAAACAAACTCTTCAGCTTTACATTTTACTACTGATATACATACATAATTATAGATAATTAATAGTGGATAAAATTTTCCAACGAACCTAACAATTGTTTACTTATGATAAAACTATGGTAAACTAAAGTAAAACGTGGCCAGAAGCGTGTCAAAACACGTTTATATAGCAATGTTCCGTATTTAATACTCGATAAAGGTATAAATATAAATAAATAAATATATAAAGGACTATATGACACACGGACGTCTGTTCCTAAAGTGTCTACATCTAATACCGGAGCCAGACATCGTTCAAAGTGTTTGTACATTTTTGCCCTTGACGTCTACAAAGTTCTATAAAACTTTGTGAAGTTACACAAAGTCCCCGGCCTCACTGCATGATCATTCAAATGAAACTATATCTGGCTGCAGCATAAATAGTCTTGAAATCCTATGGAGAGGGTTAGGGGAGGGGGGGGATTGCAAAGCACTTTGAAGGCCACTACTCGAAAATAGCACCCATAACAAAAAGCGCTGTAAGAATAACCTCGCCTTTATTTTAAAGCTATATACCCGACACGATGGAGTTGAATAACCAAAAAAAAACCAGGTCAGGTCCACTTCACATAATATGTGGGAGCTATTACCAAAATGTAAAATTATTTTAAGATGTCAAAAGGAAAATCGCAGTACATACCTGTACCTAATTTCATGCATTTATGTTCACAATTGTACAATAGGCGGACGACAGACGAACGGACGGAGGGACAGAGCGAAACTATAAGGCTACGGAACATAGGACTACGGAATCCTAATAAGGAGACGTAAACAAAGTTGAATTTAAATCTTTTCCAATATTGCAAACCTTATCTGGAAAATTCCGTACGAACCAACTACCAACTTTACAAGAACAAAATACGCTATCAATTTGAAATGATGCCAAGAGGCATTAAGCTTGCAGAGTTCATAACCATAAAGTAAAGCGCAGACCCAATTTTTTGATCATGAACTTTATTAATGAATTGATCATACTTTAAAATAATAAAGAATGGCCAAAAGCGTGTCAAGACGCCCTTATATAGAAGGGTTTCGTATGTGATACGCTATAAACGTATTTGTTAAATAACTTCAAAAGTTGTTGTCCGATTTTGTTCAGAATAATTTTCCTAATGAGTTTTTAACATGTTCTATCAAGGTGGAAAATTTCAAGTCTCTACGTCTAATAGTTTGGAAATGCTTGAGGAGGACCACCTTATGGGCAGACAGACAGACGGACAGACAAACGGACGGACTAACGGACGGAAGGCCAGAGCGAAATTATAAGGGTTCCGTAGTACTACAAGGAAAAGATACACGTCGAACATATTACTTCCTTTTTTTTCAGTCGGTTAATTAATGATAACAAAAAGAAGACTTGGGTGTGTTTTGTGTGAGCATTTTCAGATCAGGACGCGTGAAATTCTCGGAAAATTGACTTATACCAATATATTAAAATACTGCGTATAGTCTGTTTCTTTCAAAAGTAAATAAGACATAATAATTAAATTAAAAGTTGATAAATACAGTGTAAACTCTTTATAACATTATTCGTTATAAGGAAAACCTCCTTATTAAGTAGAATTTAAGTCAATCTGTCAATGCATGTGTGCCATTACTTTGCCTTTAGGAAATGTTGGTTTCAGCTATTAAACGCGCTAAATTCCTACGTACCTTGTGTGAATTATCAGTATTAAGCCAACTTTGAAACTGTCAAGATGGCTAGTAAAAGAAAAGCATTGAATGTTGACGAAATAATTTCTTTGTTACGTGCGATAAAAGATTTAGTTATTTTTCCATATAACGAAAAGTCTTTATAGCGAACAAAATTGCTCGGTCCTTTGAGACTCGTTATAGAGAGTTTACACTATATTTACGAAACCGTACTGGGTATTAATTCTATTATATATTTATAAATACGTTTATATATGTTGAAATGCAAAATCTTTTCTTATTTCTATAATCTTTTTGAAAGCTTAGTTTGAGCTCTCAATTCGAGGATACCGTAATATATGACGCTATAACTATATCAAATCGTGAAATGTGTATTTTATTTCATATAAAATATCTAGGGCTTCCGAAACAGCAAAAACTACTTTATGTCAGGCAACGGAGGCAAGCGGCCCGTATTTATTTCTTTCACCACTCCAGATGTATTTACATAAAAAAGTAACGGCGGTAGTACATTTTGCCAGCTTTTTTAGTTAGGTCGTTTTTTATGCCCCTTGGTTTGGCGCTATGAAAAGTCATTATTAAACATTACATATACATTTTAGGGTCAAACGAAAAAAAAAACTGAAGTTATAACAAATTTTATGCATATAAAATGTTGCCAACATGTATAATAATATATGTTGGCAGCATTTTATCTTTTAAACATATTAGCAATAATTGCATGTAGGATCAATCCGAGGGCCTTGCACGAACGTTTCGAGAGTTTTACTTACCTTTACGTTTGAAATCGAACGTCAAAGAAAACGTAAATGTTAGCGTTTTACAATAATTAATTGCTTATATGAATGACATCTGAACTCGCACCTATCGATTCCTTGACGTAACGGTCACGTAAATAGTGTAAAATGAAAGCACGAATCTTCATTTGACGTTTCGTTTCGAACGTAAAAGTAAGTAAAACTATCGGGAATGTTCGTGCTAGACACTCCGATCGGACACTAGTAATACGAAAGTGACTGACAGCTGAGCCCTGTTTGGCCGCCGGCATTATACTGATTGTTTGCTGCCACAATGCTGATTGCTTGCAGTCATTATGCTGATTATTTGCCGTCATTATGCTGATTGTTTAGTCACATTAAGCTGATTTTTCGCTGCCATTTGCCAATTAAGACGGTGATTGCGTTGATGAAGCGTCGCGTCTGCTGAAGATAGTGTTAAAAATATTATTAACAAGTGAAAAGTGTCAAAAGTGCACCACTAAAACCCGACCTGCCTAATTATCGCGTGCCAAGCCGCGAGTAATGCTTATATAAGTTCAGAAATAAACGTAAAACATAACCTTCTTATAAGTAAATATAACATTAATATATTTGTTCGTGGAAATGGTAATTAATTGCTCTACTTTTGGTTTTCCTTTAAGCAAAATTTCCACTTTCTACTTAAACAACGATAACTTCTCACAAGTGAAGAAATATATTAAATAAGCATCGAGTTATTTTGGGGAAAATGTCTAAGTTAACCTTTTCTCTTACTTTATTGAAATAATACACGAACTTTGGTAAAGGTTTTCAAAGTATCAAGACTAAATGTTTTTAGTAATTGAAACTTTAACAGAACATTTTCTTACAGCGTTTCGTTGGATATTTTTTATACTGCCCTGGGATATTTTGTATAAAAAACTTTAACAGCCGCTCGGCTAGATTTTGTTCACGGCTCCGCTCGTGTAATGCTTTTTTCTATCCAAAGTGAATTGTTTTGAAGTGGCGCGACCACCGCTTGGTAGACATACATCATAAATATTTCTGTGTTACTTAATTCAGTAAAAATTAATAAAGTGACGGAATAGTACTATACATACTTGGAATTAGTAAACAATATTAAAAATTACAGCTTTTTTTATATAACAAGGGGCAAACGAGCAGCCGGTACTCACCTAAGTGACTACCGACGCCCATGGACAACTGCAACACCGGAGGGCTCGCAGATGCGTTGCCGGCCTTTGGCACTGCGTGCCCTGGCGTGCCCCCATAATACAGGCCTTGGTTATAGGTAAATTTATCAAAGAATAAAAACGTTATGTATGTTAATCTATGTTAAATGAGTATGTGATGAAATGAGGTTTACAATGTCTATTGTAAACGTTGTTAGGAAGTCTTTCCTAAAAGCGTTCGATACGAAAACGACATTAAATTGAAATTAAGAATTGAAAGATGGCTTCTCGAGAATGCATTCTATTGTTACAGGCAAGTTAAAAACTAACAATTCATTGTACTAATAATTAAATATATTCAAGACGAATTTAAATTCAAAATTGTAATTCTATGCGTATATGGTAGATCTTTCTTTAAACATTTTTATGAGCTATCCTTGACCTGTATTGCTTATTACTAATAAAATAATTAGGATTATAAAAAATGGGTCTCTAATTTATAAACATAACATAAATTTTGGAAAATCATATTTGAAAATTTGACATTATTAGAGTAACCTTGACATTTGAAAATCGAAATTATTTTATCCATTTCATTTTTCCTGCTAATTAAATTAAATTTATTAAAATTATCTAATTTTCTTGACATCTTCCGACTTTAATATATTATAAACTTCTGGTCGTGCAGATGCCCATGGGCGCCGGTAGGCACTTCGGTGCCTGCTGCCTGCTCGTTTGCCCGCTTGTAACTAAAAAAAAAAACTGCCTCCTTTTTTGAAGTCAGTTGAAAATATTAAGATTAAGCATGTTTAGGGCTCTTCTCAGAGACACAATGACTCGTCCTAGGTCGAATATTAAAATACTATAATATAAGGCTCAAACTATGACTCTGTACCTCAGATAAGAAACAGCAGAGCAAATATGAGATATATATATATATTTGTTCACAAATTTAAGGTTTTTAAAAACAAATTGCAACAAATTTTAGTCGTTTTATTAATTTGTCATTTTTGTTATGTTCTCAATTCGACTGTATTTTTTATGTATACACATAAATTTTACATCAGAACTTTGTTGGATGAACCGATTATGACGATTCTTTTTCATTCTAAAGCTGGTGCTTCCCGAGTGGTCTTATTTACATTTGATCCAGCTCTAACAATTTGAAGTCGTCCTTTTTGTATACAGAAAGAAAGAGGATAAGAGGAGACCTGCTGCATATCATCATTATCAGCCTGTGATAGCCCACTCCTGGGCATAGGAATCCTTTTGCTTCTGCAACTTTAGCTTAGCCGGAGAGCTACGTCGGTTACTTTGTTTCGTTGGTGGATGTCTTCATTGCGAATACGGTCCGCCAACGAGACTCCGAGCATAGCTCGTTCCATGGCGCTTATATTAGTATGGATAAAATATTTTTAATATTTATATGGTCACTATAAAATGTTGTTAAGTAAGCTAATTACATCGCAGAAAGTCCCTTAAGTAGGGACTGAATAAATTAACCGACTCGGTATAACACGGATCTCACAACTTTTTACGGTAGAAGAGGTGAGATTCGAGACTTGGTTATTTTTACAAGTTTTGTTTTTATGGCATTATTTTTATTTATTACTATAGACCGAATGTTGGTGAGTAAAATATATTATACTACGAATTTATATATAACTCTCTCGTTTCGCTAACAATCTCATTCGTTTACGATGTATATCTATAAACATTTACGATTCTCATTGGATTGGATAGGACATTGATTGATTAATCAAATTAGGGATAACAAGTATCTTGATTCAGTTTTACAGACTCTTTTGAGGAGGTCGTGGCCTAATCAGTGGTCGGCATTTGAGTCGATCGCTAAGTTAAGTTGCTCTGGCTGCGACATAACCCTTAGCAAAATTTTCTTTAAGTAGGAACTGTCATCCAAAATGGTAAAGCACTTTCTTGGTCGACTATACATCGTTATACATCGATTATACATATTTTCGTTTAGTCTTTTCTACTTACTTACTAATGACATAGCGTTTGCCAAGCTATTAGTTAATCACGTAAGCTAACCAGCAATCCCGTGCAACTTTATCAGCTCCTAATCTTTCTAAGTAAAAACAAACTAGTTGCAATCCGCAGTTCTGTTTACGTGATCCCATAAGGAAGGAATTTCGTTTTTTTTTCTTCTAAAATACATATCCTACATTTTTTTCAAAAAAAAAGTCTTGTTAGCTCAACGGGCAAAAGAGCAGAACGAGATCTATGAAGTGATTAGTTGAATCGTTGATAACTCCCAACCATTTATCTTAAATATACAATTTATAAATTGATTCGATCAATTTTTTGTTTAAGTGATGTCAGTTGATAAATATTATGTTATAATCTTTTGGAATACGATAAATAAATCGAACCAATGACTTCCCTTTTCGTTAAGTCGGTTAAAAGTAAATTATACCGTTCAAGAATACATTAAAGCTTAGCTGCCAGGCAACACGAACCTATTACAACCGCCAAAAGCATTTGTTAAGTAAATTCTTAATTATGGTAGCACTGTTCTAAAGATATTTCAATGGTGACCATTACGACCGACCAATCATATTCGTCGTATGTCATGTTTATCATGTTGGCAATAGTCTTTTAACAGATTACAATGAGCGTTTTACTGAAGATAATACAACTTCTTTTATAATTTGAGTTATAATTATAGCTAACACTACATATATATATAATAAGTTAACAGCAGAAAATCTTAACCCTAAGAGGGATTTCTGCCAGCTATCATTTGAATGTACAAGAAATAGTATTCAATATAAAGCGGCGCAGTTATTAAGGGAATAAAAAGAAAGATTACTTATTTACGAGTCGGTTAATGATTTATTTAGTTACGGGTCAGCGATCCACTAAGCTTTAAATCAACCGTTTTAACTATTGCATGCTAACAGTTCACATATCTCTTAGCCTTGGACTATTTTTTAAGTCATTCAAGCGCTCTTTGTCACGAAGTAGGTTAACACGTCTACGGTCGATCGTGATAACAACAAATCTCGAATCTCCACTGCTTCGTACGTCAAGGTTGTAAAAATAAATAACTGAGTATACGCTTCCGTCTACTTCTTTATTCTTCTATATCCATACCCTATCTTCTCTACTTCTTTATTCTTCTATACCCATACCCTGTACCCATGTATTTCTTAATAAATAGGGAATCTAACATTTATAAACAAGGTTTATAACTGTTTTGTATTCATATCTTAATTTTGTCTCCATACTTCTATATTTATTATATAAAGCTGAAGGGTTCCTTTGTTTCTTTGCTCAAACGCGCTTAACTCAGGAACTACTGGACGGAATTGTTTTTAAAGTCTGTAAATTTTACGGCCTAATCACTTAGCCTAAACATACTAGCACAAAGAATAAACTACTACAATGCTATTAAAAATGCTGTAGAGGCACTAACTCGGCTCTTCAGTGTAATGAAATAAATATTTTAAGCCTCGAAACGAACTGAAATTCTGTTAATAAATCGCTCGCATTTATAACACTCATTTAACAAAGGTCCGTTTTCTAGATAAGGCGAGTTAAATTGCTATTTTTGCTCAATAATAATTGTTGTGCGAATGAAGGGATTTAGATGCAAAAGTTTAAAATTTTGATCTGTTCGATCATTAAAATCTTACATGATCTGAGTTCAGACCGGTGTGGAAATGTGACTTTAAAATCCATATCTTTTCATTGCAGACTTCAATATTTACTGCAAATTCCAACTTTATAATTCAAACTGTTCATCAGAAAAAGGCCTTGATGTACAAACAGACAGATAGACAAACAAACATTGATTAAACGATAAATTTACAGATTTCGGATTTTTTCCTATACTTGTGTTACAGGATATAGGTTCTTGCCAAATTTCATGATTCTAGGTCAACGGGAAGTACTCTATAGGTTTTGATTCCCATTCGAATGTACTAGTATAGGAAATGCGACATAAATCGTTATATTTTTTGATTGCGTATATTTAGAGAGTTGATGTTTTCACAGTTTCAAAGGATTATAGACCTCAGTATTTGGTATTAATTTCAACTTGATACCTGTTCGTGTTTCTGAGAAAAGAGTTTTGACAAACAGACACACAGATAGACACACAGACACTTTTGCAAGATTAAATTTACAATTTTCGGATTTTTTCCTCTACCAAATTTCATGATTCTAGGTCAACGGGAAGTACCCTATAGGTTTTGGCTCCCCTTGCAAATGTATGGGAAAAGTCACATAAATGCCCATATCTTTTGATTGTGTTTACTTGCTGACATCGAAATACCAAGTGTATTTAGAAGTAAGTATTTAATAAATAGGTTTAAATTACTAAATTATTAAAGTAGATACATGAAATTATTATTATATTCATTTTACAGGCATTGTCAATAAATACTGCTTCAAAGAAATAATTAAAATACATTTACGCGTAAGTTATGTACCGTCTTTCTGTTTGTTACGGTTAGTCATCGAAGCAGTTTTGACGGCACTTTTACTGGCAATAATTGTGATAAGAAATAAAAACCTCCAAAATTTTCATCCGAAAGAACGCTGTCTTTTACCAGTAAAATTTCCAGTTCCCCTTGATAATAGCTTAGTCTTACATAATTTTTTTCTTTTATTACAAACATTCAGAAGAAGTCCAAATTTGACATCTCTATTAAAAAGTTTCTTGCTTATAATACAAGCTCAAAGTTCTATCAAAAGTGCGGAAACGCTTTCGTTCGCTATAATCTTATCACTATAAAACCTTTTTGGCTTTATTTACACTACACGAAGCTAAAGTTTACGAAGCTTTAACTGTGATATAGTGTCAGACCTTACGGACCTTTTGGGGTCGAATTAATCCTTTAAGGAAACTTTAATCTATCAAAAGTTTTGGCACCGGTCGTGAGTACAAACATTATCGGTCCGGTTGATGAAATTTCATCGTATATGTGTTTGTTAAAACTGTGTAAGAAACTTTTTTTATTTATTGTACGCTCAGTCATAAACTGACTGATTAAGTTTTAGGTTTAAATAGAGTTAATGATACAGGCATCTTTCTTTCAAGGTGCTCTAGACAGAGAACGTCGAAACGAAGCTTGGTTTGGCAGATGCCAATCAAAGGATTACTTCGTTATATCCATCCAACACTGATATACAACCATTTTGTTTTTTTAATTTAAATAAGTATTTAGTTAAAAAGACAAATAAATAATAAACTATCACTATAATAACATTGTAACATCACATGAACATTTTAATATCATAAACCACTTCATTAAATATTATTAAAGTTCATAACACTTTTTACTATAATGCATTTTTATCGGATTATAAGCGGAATAAGGCATAAATGTCAAAAGTTTTTTGCGATTTGCCAAAAACCAACTTTTTTGGGTTAGGTCAGATTATGACACCTTAGTCGTATAGTGAAATATATTACTTTTTAATCTCTTTTAGATTTCAAAAGGAAAAAATATATACGACAACTTTTAAGTTTTATTTGTTTCTGATTTAAAATCGCATTGGAATAGATAGTACTTACGATATTATACAGTATTCAGTTAAAAAACGGTAAAAAATTGTAAACAGCCAGAAAAAAACGAAGAAAATTTTCACCACAGGGAAGTCTAGAATCATGAACTGAACCCATGGAATGCGTATCCGGTACGATGTCTTTTACATCTGTATATGGAATGTGGTTAGTGTTAGTTTTAATTATAATTGTAATCTGTGTTAAATGTCTATCAGTATTGCCACCATGACAATCATGATGTAAGACGAATGTCATTGGTCATTTGGTCGGTCGCAGTGGCGGCATTAGTGACATATTGTGTTTGCAGTGCTACCATTATTGATAACATTGTGATGAATTTCTGTTGGTGGCTTATGGCGGCAATAATATGGTAATAGTGGGAGCCTACAAAACCAATATGTTTACATGTATCCGGGCTTCTTCACTTACATAGGTCCTTAAGACTAATAAGTAACACAAGTGCAACAAAGTTTGTCTATCATTTAATTCCTAACATTAGCAAAAACATTCCAAAGCTGCTCTCCTTCATCTCCTACTTTACGTGACCACATAACATATTTGTTGACTCTGAAACAGAAATTATTGCATTGAAATATTCTTAAATACCAAATTAACTTATTATGATCTGTTTTTCTAACACCCACATGTATCAAGTATGCTTTTTATGATGTTCGCTATTTACCTTACACTTAAAATTTAAGTGGTTTTTCAACCGACTTCAAAAAAGGAGGTTCTCAATTCACCCAGGTTGTTGTGGGAACTGATTTTGATGATTCTTTTTTTTTTTTTGAAAGCTGGTGCTTTCCTTGTGGTCTCATTTTAATTTTGTTCAGTGCTGGCTGAATTTGAAGTCTGTTTTTTTTTTGTTAAATTTTTTAATTATTTGAAGTACAACAACGGATTTCCTTCTACTTAAAATATAAATAATACACTTACCATTAGTGTCTCTCATTTCTTCCTCCCTTTTCCTCATCAGGGTGAAGTCCTGTACTATTGCTTCTGACATGTCTTCTAACCTCTTAAGCTCTAGCTCCATTGGCTTCAACTTGGCAGCTTCACCAATCTGTGTACAGTTAATACATAACTAACTATAATATTTATTCATTCTATTTTAATATTATTACTCCTAAAATGTGAATTTTTTCTTTTTGTTTTGGATTGGTAAGTTCTAAAGTTAGCAAACAAACTATACAATTGTGCAAATGAAAATCAATGCTAGTTTATAATAATTTTAGCGGATATATTGCGATCTACAGACCCATCTTCTCTGTTTTTAGTTAAATTCATGTATACATCAAAAAACTTATCATTCAAAGAATTAAAAACCCGTAAAAAATTGATTAGTAATGTTCTGCTAACTTATTTAAAATGAATAAAAAAGTTCATTCCCCAGTTGTTAAGCAATAACCTATCTGTAGCATATTTTTATATAGAAGAGTTCTTGACTCACTAACAATGAAAATGAACAAATAAGTAGCTCAAAACACAACTGAAAAGGGTGTGTATTAGATTAATTTTGTCCAATGTTACATCCATGCATTCATGCAAAAACTTATAGTAGGTTATGGGTCAATTACTAAATATATGACATGTTATAATACATGAATACTTGTCAATTATGACAACGGGGACACAAATATGGCTTCAAGTAGGGATGAAGTTTACTCTCACACAATAACATAAAATTTACCCATTTCTGGCAGATGTAGAATGTGATAGAAGGTCCACCGATAAAAGATAAGGGAATTTGATTATAATTATGAATAAAAAGCAAATATAATATGTGTTGGTAAAGTTTACTAGCACTTGGGCTTGGGACACAAGGGAAAAAGCAAATAAAAATATCTGCATTTATGGTCCTGATTTCTATAAGTAGAATATATCTACATCTTGCTTTTTCTTCTGTGTTTGAATAAGACAACTTTTTCTGCTTACGAAAAGTAAAAGTGATCATGAAATAAATAATAGTAAATAAATAATAATGTTATTAAATTTTTATTCAATTATATATATATATATA